>VXBN01011536.1:107666-130047 GCA_013397395.1 Sinosuthora webbiana
CTAAAGTAGCTTGGCTGTTTCAAGGGTTCCATTGCTCTTTTTTTCCTCCATTTTAAATATTTTTTTTTTAAATTTTTAAATTTTTTTTTTTAAATTGTGGGAATGTTTTACTGTCTTAGTGAAAAAATGATGTGAGCTACAAAACCAGCTCACCCTGTGCTGCCCCAGATTTAAGTTCAATATTGCAACAATGTTTTCAAATATTTCCTGTAGTACTGGTGCTGTTCCAGTGATGTTTTTGTTTTGTCTTGTTATTTTTCTTACCTTTACACCCTACACTGAAGCCAGATCAAGTTTGCAACTCCCTAAGATGAACCTTTATAAGATTCTGGAGATACAATCTTGCTGTAGAACATTCTTATCTGCATCATGTCTTATCCTGGAAAAAAAAAAAAATAGAAGAAAAATAAATGTCCAGGAGTACAACACATGACATTTTAACCCTATTTAAATGTTCAAAAGATGGTCCATATTTGGATATTCTCTATTTTTAAAGTGACTAAAATAATAAAATTGTCACACATGTTGTTACAGGCAAGATTTCTAAAAATATGGGTCTCCTGTTAAATTTCAAAATTTACATGAGGATCCATATTTACTTAAATATGAGAGCTATTAGGGATTCAAATACTTATTAAAACAGACTATTTAGATGTTTGAATATAGATTTAAGAAGATAAGCTGGGACTGTGGAAATCCATGGGAATTTGTCATAGATTTAAACAGATTTGGGATTTTAGTCTTGGTCCTTAAGAACCAGAATTTAAAAGTACTTAGCACCTAAAAATAGTAAGTAAGATGGATAGTAAGATTTTCTGCTGTTTATATCCATGTAGTATCAAGGGGAAATGAATTCCTATGTGCATTTTAAAATCTCACCCCACATCTATCTACAATATCAAAAATCTCAATATTGTGAATTTGTCAGTGCAGCTAATTGTCTTATTGACAACATGATTATGGAAATTTAAATAATAACCACTTCTTTAAAAAACCCCTAAGACCTGTTTGTGCAGAGCATGAAATATGTCATCATAAGAGGGGTTTCTCCTATTACCCATGTACCCTTCCTGATAAGAAGATGAGCAGAGGCTGGGTAGGCTGTCTGAGGGAGAAGCCTGTGTGCTGGACAGAAGGGATGCTGCCACAGGATGGATGTACGCCCAGAAAGGACTCACATCCCTCCCTCACAGTGACAGGAACTGCCTGTGAGGGACACCTGCCCTGGGTGAGTGATGTTTGTACACCTGCTTTGACGCTGAGCAGGGCATTGTGCAGCCTGGTGAGGCAGAGGCCCCCAGGGCACACTGATGTATCTGCCCTGACCTGGTGCTGCAGCCACAGCTGGGGAGCACCGCTGGCTGCCTGAGTGGCCTGGACCAGCAGCTGCAAAATGCACTGGCATGGGGAGCTTGCACTGAATGATGTGCTGGGAACTCTGCCTTTGCTCTCACAATATATTCGGAACTTGAGCTGCTTTCCATGAGAGTGTGGGGGAAAGCCCTTCTGGATCTTGGCTAGGATGCAGTTTGATACAGTTTTGTTGCAATTTGAGCTTTCTGCTTAAGTCAGGTTTAGGCATGCTGTTTTGTTACTGGGATTTTATGGACAAATGCTCTTTAGTAGTCTCTCTTCCTGAGTGCCTTGTTTTTTCTTCCCTTCAGAAGGCAGTAGCACCTATCTGTGTGGGGCAATTAAGCCCCAAACCATTCCTGGTACTCCCAGAAGTGATGTACCAGTTCACTACTGGTACATCACTTCTGGGAGAAGAGTTCCCTACCCATAGAGCCTTGTCTACAGTTTTTTTTTGGTTCTAAACTACAGTGTGAAATTTAGTTTTGTGCCTCCATACAGAAAACTGGACTGAGCAAGGAATAGATTCTCCAAATGCTTTCCTGTGTCCCAACTGGCTTCAGTGGAAGAAAAATTGTTCCTCAGAGGTGATTTGTCAGCTGTCCTTCATCACATCATCGGTTGCACTCAAATGGAAGGTACCTTTTGGCAAAGACTCCTTACTGCACTCTCTTAGCTGATAATTAAAGTTGCATTTCTGAAAAATTTCCACTAGTTGCAACATGTTTTGTAGTTTCAAGTGACTTATTTAAACTTCTGATTTTGGTATGGCTGCTGGAAAACATAAGGAAATGGATGATTCTCTACAGTCTTCCCAGTCATTTAAAAACATTGTTGAACGCTAGCTCAGATTATACGGAGTTCTGGCAGAAAGGTAATATATTCAATATATTTAATATATTCAATATATGCTGCTTTCAATGCAAATTAGAAAAATAATGTATTTTTTAGGCTAACCATTAAATTTCTTTTTATATAAATCACGTTTCTAATACTTGGAAGAGATTTTATAAGAGAAGGTTGTGTGGAGAAATCATAGCAACCTTCCAGCATCTGAAAGGGGGCCTACAGGGAAACTGGGAGAGAGAAACCAGGAAACAGGGTGAGGAAAAGGAGGAAACAAGGAAGAGGACTCTTCACTGGGAACTTTAGTAATAGAACAAGGAGTAATGGGTACAAATTGAAAGAGGGGGAAAATATACTAGACATTAGAAAGAATTCTTTTACTTTGAGGATGGTGAGACAGGAACAGGTTGCCCAGAGAGGTTGGGGATGCCCCATCCCTGGCAGTGTTCCAAGCCAGGTTGGATAAAGCCTTGAGCAACCTGGCCTAGTGGGAGGTGTCCCTGCACATGGCAGGGGCGTTGAGACTAGATGACATTTAAAGTCCATTTTAGCCCCTTAACATTCTATGATTTCTGTGTGGAAAAAAAAAAAAAAAAAAAAAAATTCATATTACTATATTTAGACCAGCCTGTGTCATCCATCTCTTCAACTGTCATATAAAGTCTTGAAATGGGAACACTGGTGAGCAGAACTTAATCTAGGATTGATGGGAAATGGGCAAAACTGAGTGCTGAAAAGGTACAATGTTGTAAGGGTCAGTGTCTGCTAGAAGAACACGTGGTTCTAGGGCCAAACCTTCTGGCTTTGTCTCTCCTGATTTTTTCCTTCCAGCTATAGATGGCGCCCTGTGTGCTGACTCAACTGAGTTGTCTCTGACATTTCCTCTCATTCTTATCTCCTCTGTCAGCACAAGTGAAGCAGGAAAGAATCCATGCTTAAGCAGGGTTATCTCCCCTTTCCTGGCAATATGCTTCTTAAACAACTTGTTTTTCCTGCATTTTTGCATGTTTCACCCTATACTGTTTAGCGTCATCTTAGCTGTAATGTCTTTTAACTACTTCTGATGCAGTAAGTAACAAGTAACCACTATTTGCCTTTCTTGCAGATCACTAGGCTCCTGAGAATTAACAGTGCTGCTAAGGCTGTAATTTGGTTCAAACTCTGAAATATTTGGGCAAAATGACGGGAAATAGCCAAGTCTGAAAGGGCCAGAAAAATTTACAAGACTGAGACATTCAATGTACCCCCAGTAATGACAAATTCAACACAGGAAAAGAAATACTTCCCCTGTCTTGCAGTTAGGTATCATTAGCATGGGCTATTGTTGGCACCTAGAAATCAGAGACAATTTGGGATTAAATAACTAGATTGATACGGCTATGGACCACAATTCAAAAACTGGGAACTTTTATATTAACAGAAAATCTTATACTTCAGTGTTTGTCATTGGGTTTTAAGGGTTGAATAAAGCCTTAATTACTGGGAGAGGTTGAAGTAGATATTGTGTCATGGCCAAAGATATTCTAACCTCAGAAATTTCTGATGCTGGCCACTGGAGACAAAATACTGGAGTAGATGGACCACATTTCTGTGTTTTGTATGAAAGTTCCAAGTTTGTTGTGATATAATAGATGAAATTTTGATTAAAGGCAGCTGTATCTAAATAATTAAATCTTCAATATAAAATAAACATTCAGTTTCATGCAGTTCTTTGAACAACGTTTTCTCCTTTTTCTTCCTCCAAACACAATAAGAAAAATAAAACCTTTTGGTTCACCATTACAAGTAGTCACTGTTACACTTGAAAGAATTATATGTTAGCGCTGTAGCCTGAAGTAAGATCATGGGTGGAGTTCCCCCTACTTACTGTAATAATGGTATTATCATAGAGTTAATGTCATAGAATATGATCCTATCAAAGAGTTGTAGACAAATTTTCTACATGTTCCAAAGCTGATTCTTTGTCTTTCCCCCCCCACCACTCCCCCTCAGAACCAGGTGATTGACTGACGTTTGTGAATGGCTACTGGAATTAAGTCAGCATTTTTTAAGTGAGAGCATTTCACACTTTCATTCTGCAGGGGAAAAAAAAAGCACCGTAAATTCCTTTTAAATCCTTGATGAAGCAGGAAGTGAGGAAACTCCTAATTGCCTCTCTCAGCTAGTCCAAGCATGCTTTGGTATTTCAGCATGCAGATTGCATTAAGCACGGTTCCAGGATTTCAGATGACATGGAGGGATTCTCAGGCTCTTTGTGTGTACACATGCTTTACAAGCAAATTCTGAGTACCTTTGTTGTGGTTTCATGCCCTCATACAGCAAGGAAAATATTTTCAAGTACACATTGAAGTTGAGTGACTGGTTGTAAAAACTACCAGTGGCTTATTTGTATCATTTTGCCCACAGAATAGTCTTTGCCTAGTTCCTTTGTTTTTAATGTAGGTGAAGGAGCAATAAGGTTTGCATGACTGTGATGCATTAAAGCTCACAGAAGAAATTCCAAGCTGGTTAGGAAGGCTGAGATTGTGCTGTAGGTCTTGTTCACTGAGGCTCCTGAAATACTACTTCTGAGGAGAGCACTGGCGACTGTTCCTGCAATCACATGGCCGGTCTTCTGACAGAAGTTTTCCTGCTGTGTGCTGAGCTGTGCCAGCTACCCAAATATACAATGCAAATGAATGGAGAATGTCATTCCTGATCTCAGGCTTTACCCCAGGTTATGGAGTTCAGATGAGACAGAGAACTTCCTACTAACATTCTGCACCAGCTAATTTTAACTCATTAAATGTCTGAAGAGGAAAATGCACATGTGTTTCTCAAGAAACAGGCTGTGCTTTTTGACTGAAACTCCAGAGTAAACTAATCATAAAAAATGCCACTGAGAGAGCAATATAAGGCAGGCAAATCTGACTGCAGCCTAGGTAGATATGTAGGGACTGAAGACATCACCTAGTTAATAACCCTATGCTTGTACTACCAATTGCTCAATTTATTTTTCCTTTATTTATATTATAAGTCACAGTCCCATTGCAGTGGGATAATGAAATCCTTATTTTGGACTGACTCGTGCAAGGGAAGCATGAAAGAGCATCTAAAAATGCACTTCACCAGAGCCTCAAGACAGAAAACAGAGGCTCCTACTGCTCCCCTGCAGGGTCCCTGTTGGCAGAGCATTAAGAGGAAATCTATTCACTGGAATATGTCTGGTGCAGAGCAGTGCCTCTTACCATACATTAGGTGGATTTTGCTGAATTTGGCCTGCTGCATCAATATAATTATCTTTTGGTCTTCGCATGAATCAGATAGATATAGGTTAGCAGGTCTGGAACACCTCTCTCTCCCTCAGAGATACATAGTTTTTTAAGAAAAATGTTAAAGCATGGATAAATTTATCTTGAACTGTGACAAACGGTGTTTGTGTTCTACCACAAACCAATACCAAGGAGAAAAATGTGGTAGATCAGCTATTGTGTAAAATACTGAGCAATGACTATTTTCAAGTTAATCTGGCTCATGTGGTGCTGAACCTTTGAGACTGATCTTCAGGTGTCAGGGTGGTGAGGCACTGGCACAAGCTGCCTAGAGAAGTGGATGCCCCATCTCTGGAAGTGGGGTTGCATGGAGCTTGGAGCAACCTGCTGTAGTAGATGTCCCTGTCCATAGCAGGGGTTTGGAACTAGATGATTTTTCAGGTCCCTTTCAACCCAAACCATCCTATGATTCTATGATTCAATTGCCTGTGATCATGGTCAGCCCATGGTGATTTAAGCCAGAGCATGAGGTCATGGTCTGTATCATTTAGCCAGTAAATAAGTGGTATCTAGCCACCTTTCCTAAGAAATCAATGGATTTAGAAAAGAGCAGTGGACTGGCAGCTCTTAGAGAAGTGTTTCTAAGACAGACAGGGAGGGTTTGCTAACATAGAGCTTCAGTAAAGAAACATGCAGTGTTATGGATTGAAATCCAAGTATCATATATTTGGCTAGAGCTTTTGTAAATTTCAGTATTTTTTTTGTTTCACTATAACCTTAGGAGTCTGTACACAAAATACTATTTTAAGGACATTGCTCCTTAAGGGAAAAAGAGAAAGTTTTCTACTTCGACCTGATGCTATATTTCCAGAGGGGTATAGTGTCATCTGAGCTGCCAGATTAAATTACTGATAATCCATTAATATTATTAAGCAAGTAAACAAATACCTCATGTAAAAATCCTGATTGTGTTTATTGCCTCCAGGGCTCAGTAAACCAGGTTTGTTTATATCATGTACAAAAATATTTGGTCAATAAGGAATCTCTGCTAAATAATTACTTAGGAACAAGTAACATGTCAAGTTGTTTGTTATTGAAAGCCATGCTCTTTTACTTACTTACAGAATTACTGCCAAGAAAGACAGGCAGATCAGGAGAATGGGTGCCTGTCACTATCTGTAACAAAGATGCTGCCAGAAAACATTCACATTTGTGAAACTTGTTCATGTAGAGCAAAGGGCTATTTTTTTCTCTGAAAATGCATATTCTTGCTTTTCCTTTGTACTCTTGAAATGATTTTTTTTTTGTTTTTTTTTGTTTTTTTTCCTGATTTATTTATTTATTTGCAAATTTGAGCTTATGGATGGCTGCAGTGGGCTGGCAAAGGCAGATACCATCATGCAACCTGTACGACTCAGCACTGTTGCGGAAGGAGAAGGAGTAGGGAGGAGTCATTCTGTTTTTCTTCCATTTAGATTCATTGTATGTTTACCAAGGTGAAGGGATTAGTGCCTTGGAGATCATTTGCTTTCATAAGCTTTAAACTAGAGTAGAAAAAGTTTCACGTCTTGATTCTTTTCCAGCAGCTCTCTCTCTTCTCAGCAAGGCACATAGGAGCAAGCTGAGACATATTGATTGCCAGCAGACTCTTCCAACAAAATTGCTCTGTCTGAATCAGTTAAACTGGGTGGGAAGAGATAACTTCTGCCAGTTTTCTACTATCATCTCTCCTAGCATGTGATGAAACACCCAGGGCATTTCTCAGGGTTTTATAATCAAGACAAAATGTTCCAGATTTCTTTATTCAAATACTGTCAAAACTCTAGCCCAAATGTAGCCATACTTCACATAGCTTGTAGCCTTTTTGTGTTTTATATAGACTTGCTGTGAAATATTGATTCTCTTCAGGCTTCATGGAGGGAAAAAAGGGTTTTAAAACAGTCGGGAAATAGGAGCTTTTGGATTCATATTGTCCTTATTTAAATCTAATACCAAGGGTAAGTAATGATCTCTAAATCTTTGCACTCCTGAAAATATACTTCTGGAGACATGTGTGTCTGATAGCAATGAAGAAAACCCCAACAAGCACAAATAATTAAAAAATATCTGATCCACACAAAGCTAATTCCATCCAGAACACACTAAGTCTCAGAGCAGCAAATTTGAAACTAACTAAATTTAATGAGATTTCTCTCACTAACCAACAGCATCAGAAAACTACCAGAATGTTTTTTATGATGATTGTTTTAATGTAACAGGCAGTAATGAAGATTTATTTATTGTTTTGGAAAAAAGAATTGTGGAGGTACCTAAGGAACAAAAAGAGGAATCCTTCTGCTTGGTAAAAATAATCCAATTTCCAATTCACAGATGGATTAACAACCAGTCTGAAGATCAGATATTTTGCCTTAGTAAGGTTACCTGATTAGCCCTGAGGAAATTACTGCTTTTGGCACTGTGTAATAGGTCAAGTTCTTCTTATTGAAAGTAAAATTAAGATTTCTTTCAACCACTTTGTCTACTGCATTTGAAAAGCTCAATGATAAAACTAATTTGTTTTTTGCTCTACTGTGGCAGAGAGAAAACCTGAAAACAAGGGATCTGGAGCCAGGAACAGCCTTATAAAAGCAAACCAGTCTCCTGTTCCTTGTGTCTCTCTAGAATAGCAGTAACAATGTCTAACTGTCCCTCAGTAATGTTAAGCAGATTAATTAAATGCCTCGTTAACCTGTTGCCATAACTCAGTCCAAACAGTTCTTTCCTATATCAGCATTCCCTATTGTTATAGATGAGCAATGCAATGGTTGGCTCTTGCAATTAAGGGATAAATATTATGTGTACACTAAGAGAAGTTTTATTGATGTACAGTTATGTTATTGTGATTTGTTGTTTGGACATCCTCTGCTCTCTCCACATTCCCCTTTCTCCCTGCACGGTTCCCAAGGGAGAGCCTTGGTAGTCGGGACATGTAGAGGGAGGGCGTGCACCTGCGCCCCTTGCATGGGTCATTTGGGGGAGGGCAGGCTTGTTACTAGAAGGTGTGGCATGGCAACACCTGACCCCCAGTCAAGTTTCAAGAAAGCAGTCTCCACCAATGAACAGCAAAGGAGAGTTGATTGGCAGACTTTGGGAAGGGCCAGCGTTACGTGATGCAACCCCAGGATATAAAAGGTGGAGCAGCCGTTTTGTAAATGAGCTCCTGGTGCCGGGTCATCTACTCCCAGCATGCTGTCCTTTTTCCTTATTCAGTCCTTTGTTGTATTTTGTTAAGGTTTTTATTAAACATGGGAAATTTTTGAAAGTGTGCATTGTTTTTCACACTGTTCACTGCCTGATTGAACCCTGGAGCAGTGCACTGAAAAAATCATTGATCTCTATGATTTGTTATAAACCATCTGGTGGCTTCTCACAGGGATGTAGGATGTCTGCCTCCTACTTTCTAGAGGCAAAAAAAGGAAAAAGAGTGTTGGAGAGATTAATAAGGTTTTTTTTTTTTTTTTTTTTTTTTTTTTTTTTTTCCCCTGCTTCTATAGTAATGATGAAGCACCTTTTCCTATGAGGAAATTAATGAGCCGCACATGGCTCAAAGCCAGAATTTGAGTGGTGTGATATTTCCGTTATGTTCCTTATTTGCTTTTTAGTGCATTCTGGTTTAAATGTGATCATGGGAGAACTCTACAGCTTACCAGGTCAAAGAGTGTTGACTGTTTTTTTGTCTGGTATGTAGTTTAGCTTCTTTGTTACTGCAGAAAGCCCAACCCAAAATTAGCCTAGTGTGAAAAGACTGTTCCAAAAGCCCATGTAAATTACATTTCTGCTGAGTAAGACTAATATAGCTGAGCTAGGACAATTGCTGTAGACACAATATGGTTTTATTTACAATTACTCATTGTGACGAACACTCCCCACCCACACACACATTTAATTCTAACTAGATTTTGTGTATCAGTGCTGCATTCTGAGAAGAGAAATACAATAGGGATTCCATTATTGTTTTATGTATACAGATAAATACCAGAGTCAGCAGATATTGAAACCTGGGGAGATGTTTTCCTTACAAAGAACTTTGATGCTTCACATACTTATTTATTTTCTCTAAGAGGATGTTAAATGGAAGCTTTATGATCACAATTATTTCCATCATAGTGCAAACTGTGCTAGACTCATTAGTGGTTTAAATGTCATTACCCCATTACTAAGGTGACAATGTCTCTCCAGGTGTTGAAATTTCAGGATAGTTGATTATCCAGAGTTATTCAGCAAATAGTGAAGCATAATCTTGTATTTAAATCTCCATATTTTTTCCTTCAATGAGTGAGAAGATAGTCTTTATTCTGCAAATCAATATGCTAAGGTTTTGTTGGTTCCACGGTCTGGAAACTGAAACAAAAGGTGTGAAGTTTATCTTAATGGGTTGTTAATGACTTCAAAGGGTGGCTGTGATCATCTAAGTGTAAATGCCATTAGTCAGTGGTGGAGGGGAGGGGAGGGGGGGGATGGTGTGCAGAAAGCACAAACACAAGTTGTAGAAATGTAATTGCATAAGGCAGATGAGTCCAATTTTGGTTTCTGAATGAAGATGCATGTTTAGAAACAGAAAAAAGGAGCTGGAAATCCCTAATTCTGTGCTTTGACAAAATTAAGGGAAACCCCCCCCCCCTAGCTAATGCTTCACTGCAGTTGTAGAAATATATTGCTACCACAATCACAAATTAGAGAGTCTGCAGGAAATGAGTAACTCTCAGCAGTGCTGTCATTTTGATTATTGCTACAAGACAGCAACTTACAAAATTAAATTTCCTTCCAAACAGTTCTCTTGTGTACTTTGATCGCAAAGTTCAATTTAATAGCTGACTCCTCCAAAGCCCTTCTTTTGGGATTGGTGGGGAAGATTTTATTAGCCGTTTTTTTGTGTGCTAATTTTTTGTGCCACACAGGTTCAGTCACTCCAACCTGTCCCACATTTGCGACATCGTATGATTTGGGGAGGATAGACGGATGATGCTGACACTGTGTCTTTGTGGTTTTGTATAACCAGGGTGTACCAGAGCTAACATATCAAGAGCAACAGCTTTTGAAAGGTTTTGAGGAAGGCAGTAGCATTCAGCAACTCTGTTCATTGCTCAGTGCATTTACTGCGACTATTTCAGTCTATTTTCACAGAATCACAGAATAATTAGGTTTGGAAGAGACCTCTGGAGGTTGTCTAATTCAACCCCATCCATTTTGTTCTTCTCTTACCTGATACTATTTCTTGGGCTTTCTGTGCTGGAAAAGGGCCCATTTCTCTGTGGTTTGCTGGCACAGGGAGGAGGGACTTGACAGATCACTATGAACTCCACAGTTGTGCCACTAATAAAAACAACTTATATATTTCATCTTTTTTCCTCCCTTCTCCTCTTCTTCTATGCAATCTTGGTTGAATCATTTAACTTCAGTGGGTGTCCTCTTAGTCCCATTCTGCCCCCTGTCCTGTTTTTTCCTCAACCTGTGGATGAAGTATCCAGCATCAGAACTTCCATTCTTCCATTCTTCTTTTTTCTCTTGCTGAGGTACCTATCATTCCTGAATAAACACTTGGGCATTATCTTTGGGCTGGAGGCAGGTGTATTGCATAAAGAATTTGCCTGAGGATTCTGATGTCACTTTCCTCTAGTCAGGTTTCTACCACTATCAATATTTCTCTCCAACAATGTGGAGATCTAAAATCTATTCAAATGCTTTTTTTCTTTTCTGTAAACTAAATCTCGTTTTCAATCTCATAAAATATTATGCTAATCTGTCCATTTTCCTTCAATGCTTCCTACATTGTTTTATTGATCTGCATGAAAGTGGCAGGGAGCCCTTCCTTTAAATGATCTGCTGAGTCCATTAGGTGTTTCTGTGGACATAAGCAGCATGGCTGTCAATCCACAACAGGGTAACTGGAGGACAGATTCTATAAATCCAAGTTCAGGGGTTATATGTAAACAATTTCTTGACTGACCTTAGGAAGTAGGAGAGGTTATAAGAAAATGATCTCTTTTGTGAAGCAACAACAGCAATAACAACTAAATAGAAAAAATGGTTGCGTGAACTCAAAAGCTATTCATGTAAATGAGCCCCTGGAATGCTTTAATGGGAAGGCAAAATAATCCACAGTTCTGCTCCAGAATTCATCTAGATTCCGAATTCCTGGTTTTGGGGTATTCACCAGAACAACTTTCTTAGGCTCTTTGGCTTTAATTCTCACTAGGGTCTGCCAACTTTAAATGGTGGTGCTCCACTGCAGAGAAGTCTTAAAAGAAGAGTAATACAGCACTAAGTGCATTCATGTTTGATCTTATCAGGCTGGTTAAGTTAAAATGTTGAACCTTTATGAGGCTCTGCTGTTCTTCCAGCATAGCACCATACATCCTGTCCTCATGCACATGCTTCCATCTGTCTCCTGTGCCTCCCCCTCTCAGATCCCCATAATGTTTCTTAAAGGGTGGAGTGAAAATATGGTCACCTGTTCTACTTGAGTTTGGGCTGTGGAGCAACAGGCTGCCCTGACATTCCAGGGAGATTAATCAGCCCAGCCTCAAAGCTTTGAACTAAAGCTCCTCTACATGTTATTTCTGAATTTGGCCTTATGGTGTTGTCAGGTAGCCTTAAGGTAAAGGACAGTCAAGCTGGTACAAGCTCCTGTTGAATCATAATCAGATGGAATTTATTATTACTGTGTTTTTGGCATTGCTGGTGCATTGGCTTTGCACAACTTAAGAACATCAAAGCTGACAAATGGGCAAGAAACAGCAATGCCTGACAGCACCACAGAAAGGAACAGGAAAAGGCCAAATTAAAGAAATCATGAAGAAACTGGTACCAGCAAGCGAGTCAGCAAAACCCATTGTATATGGGTTTTATGTCATTGTACATGACAGGTTTCCTGCTTCAGCATTGTCCTGGAGAGCTTCCTGCTTCTTGCCAGGCAGGGAATAGGGCAATTCAATGATACTGCATATTCCTGTCTTTCCAGTCTCTCTCATGGTTTCTCATTATCACCTTGCAGCTGGGTAGCCTATAGCTGTCAGTGAGAGCAACATATTTTCAAAGAGAAACATGGAAGGAATTTTAAAATATTTTTATCCATTGTTTTGAAATGATGTATTAGGAGTTCAGGTGAAAGGTGAGCACATGGATAAGCAGCTCAGCAGTTCTGTTGTGGGCCCAAACAATAGGAAAAAGGTAATGTGTAGTAAGTAGAATGATAAAATAAATAAGAAAGGAATAAATTGGAAATACATTTCCCCAAGAGGAACTGTTTATTTTCTTTTACAAGGAAGTTCTAGAACAACAGTTTTTGATTTCCAGGTCAGCCAGATGTCGAAAAATCGTAGCAGAGGTTGAAAAATGAGTCACTTTAGCAACCAGTCTTGTGAGAATTGCCATAAATAGAGCTAAGACCATCAGTGAGTATTATAAAATACCATCTAAACGTCATGCACATTTATTGGAGCAGATAAATGAAACAGGACATTGAAGATACAGATGCTCACCAAAGTGCACAGGCATAAATGTCAGACCCTGGCCTGCTTGGCAGAAGCAGTGAGAACTCAGAATCTGGACTGATTCATCATGTGAGATAAGAATGCTTCTAATATTCAAGTTATCAGTATTTTAAGATGAATGTTAGCAATATTTTAAATAATGAAAATGTTAAAATTTGTTGGAGGCTATGGAGTTGTATGTAGCTGGTCCACAAAATGTCCTGTATTATAGAGAAAGAAGACAATCTATGTAGAAATCATCAGCTATCTCTGAGGTAAAAGTTGACTTTCTTTAAACACTTACCCACTCTCACACTTTGAATGTTTAGAGTCCTGGGTTTAAATGCAGTGAGTTCATTGTGCCTCCCTATGTCTGACTTGGTGGGTTGGCAGCAGGAGTGAATCTGTGTCCAGACTCAGCTGGTGCCTCCTGGAGTCCGGTGTGTAAGTCTGAACCACCTGCACCTTCAGTGTAAGTTGATATACTGAGCTGTAAGCCACAGCTGCTGAGAGTTTGCCTTATACTTGCTTCTTGTAATTTCAGCAGAGGAGCAGGACAAGCAGCTGGAGTAGAGGATTACATAAATCCAGTTCCTATGGAAAGACTTGCCTTTCAGATCCTTTGGATGTGAAATGGGGGAAAAATATAAAGAAAGAATAAAAACTAGCTTAGCTTTTTCCTCTTAGTTGGTATAAAAATAACAAATTAACTAAAAACTTTGAAAAAGTGGTGCCTAGATTGAAAATAAGGCCAATACTAAATTATAAAGCTCCAATGAGAGATAAACATACTCAGTGGCAGTCACTAGGTTTCTTCTTCTTTCTCAGTTCTACAACCCTATTTTCACATTAAAGCTGAAAGTGCAAAATTTATGAACTAATGTATTTAATAAATTTATTATGAAATCATAAGTATATTGGATCAAACTCAATGTCCCATCATTAATCTTCAAGACCAGTGATGAACATGACTCAGAATTTCCCTGAGAGGACCTCTCCCTAGCTAATATCCTTTAGCAGCCATGTTCCTTCAGAAACTATGAGCTTGTCAGCCTCAAGGGTGAAGCTTGTGGGAGCTGGAGATAGGGCTCTCTTGGCACCAAGGCAAGTGGTTTGGATCTCATTATCAGAGGAAATAAGAAAGACCACAAATTTCATTGCCTTCAGAATAATGTCTATGGCTCACTTTTTCAACTTTGATTTTCCAAACCTGCTGCTAAAAATATCCAGGAAAAAAGGACAAAGGCAAAAGAAGAAAGAAAAAAGAAGATATATAAAAGGAGAGAAGAGAAAACAACATGATTTTGTCCCCTGCTACTTACAGAGAGTAGGGAGAGAATTACATACCTGTTGTTTTTTACCATTAATTTGGTGATAATATGTTATGAGCTGTTTTAACAGTTGTCATGGATAATTTTATAAGACTCTAAACAGGAAATTGTATATAGAACCGTAGCGATTTTTCTCTTGCTTTCAGTTCCAGTGTTAAATCACCCAGGTAATCAGAAGATTGATTGGCAGATTAAATAATCTGAGAAACTAGAATTTATATCTTTCTCAATGGAGGCTGATCAATGGCACGTTTCATTGCTGGATACTTCATAATTTTTTGATGTACTGACACATTTGTATAATGTTGCTACAGGGGCATGGGAGTGATAAACCATGAGATGAATTCCTGAGCACTGCTAGTACTATCATTCTGTATGTAGTCTTTTTATAAGCATTCCAAAGAATTGGCTTTGGTTGCTGATTTAGAGATATAATTCAGCTTTCCTCTCTGATGAAGAAGTTAGTTGAGCTCCTGATTATACCTGACTCGACATTCACTAGACTTAGTTACAAAGCACGTGTAGTTGCCTGGATTGTATATGTATTTCTCAGCAGAGCCTGGCCAATCACACCCAAGAAAACATGATTAAACTAGGACTGCATCCAAAAGCAGTGCAGACCCCCATCAGGATGGGGTAGCATCAGGATGGGATGGCACTAATGGTAATTAAACCCACTCTGCAGCGGAACTGATGAGTTTGGACATGATTCCACTTAATTTGTACAGATTCACGCCCTCAATGGCTGTCTCTGCTAGGCCATGTACCCTGCCTCTTCAGGTGTCTGCTGACATCTCCCAATATATGGGCATCCTCCCAGCCAACCCAACAGGTTCCTGATCTCCTTTACATGTAACTTTCTACCTGTTGGCGTGTGAGCATGAGAAACACCCACGTCTCAGGTCTTTATCTTCGCTTGCTCAGTCATCACTTCTCCTCATGGCATTTCCTTCTATTCAGGAAGAGATGATTCAGCTTTCACACATCTGTGAACCCCATTCACCTGGGTTAGACTCAAAGACTAAAGATTCCCAAGGCAAGAAGATAGTTAGAAAAGTGATGGCACAATTTTTAAATTGATCTATTCCATCATGGAGATAAGTTTTCTTTCTTTTTGCACATCAGAGACTTTTTCTGGAATAAATACATGTCTACAACTAGCTGGGCCAGATTTAATTTTAGACACATATGAATGTTTCCTTGAGATCATAAAATTTGAGTATAGCTCTTAGGCCATGCTTTATGTGAATACAGAATAATGCTTATAGTTAATAGCTATTGGCTTCTATATTACTCCTCTCCCATAAGGGAAGGCTGATAGAGTTAAGGATATTCATCCTGAAAAAGAGAAGGCTCAGGGAACTCTCATCAGTGTATATAAACACATGAAGTGAGGGTAAAAGGATGAGTCCAGGACCCGAGGTGATGGGCACATGCTGAAACACAGGAGGTTCCCTCTGAATATCAGTTAACACTTCCCCTGTGAAAGTGGCTGAGCACAGGTTACCCAGGAAGGTGGAGGATCTCCTTCCTGGAGATGCTGGAGAGCTGTCTGGATAACTGACTCTGGCTGACCCTGATTGAGCTGGATGACCTCAAGAGGACTAGTCTAATCTCAAACACTATGTGTGCACGTGTGTTACGTGAATTTTACTAAAATTAGTCAATGAATTTGAGGGCTTATAGTGAAGTGAACTAAAGAAAACCTCTCTAGGAGTATCAGAGTGGCAAAAAGTGATGTGATTTGCCTTGGAAGGGTAAGGTGTTTGTCAAGCTTTTGGCACCTTTTACTGTCTTTAATCTACTTTCTCTGAACATAACTAACTAGTATTTCTGCATTTGTAACATGATTCCTCTAAGTGGATAGTTGTCTCTGCCAAGAATCAAGCCTTTGATGTAAAAAATTGTAGCCTTTAGATATATGGCATTGGTTCTGATATGAATTGCAACTGTAAGATGCAGGTAAGTACGTGATGAAACTGAGGCATCTTGGCATAACCTGATTTTGTTTGATAGTGTTATAAGCTATCTCTTATTTGCAACCAAGAAAGATACATTATTTTTACTGTGGTGAATTTCAGGAAGTTTATCTATATTTTTTTAAGAGCTTCAGTCCTAAAATTGTTTACCTGGTGTTTAAAAAAGACATAATTTCATGCCTTGTTGTATTTGTGTTCATCTTAAACAGAAATCTTTGGCTCCATGTGAACTGATGTATCTATCGTATTTCCTCTTGAGAAGAAGCCATTAGCAGAACAGAGAGATATTGTTGTGTGTCTATCATTACATCTGACTCAGAAAAATGGATGGGTCTGACATAGATGGGATGGATCCATGCACAATTCTTTTTGGGAAATGCTACCTTGCAAGCAGTAGGTAGGGATCAGTGCGCTCTTTTCTCTAAACACAGAACTTAGCTGCCACCTCGTGCTGAGGTGGTTTCTCTAGGAGCCCAGTAGTTCAACTAAGTTTTAGTAACAAAATGTTGTAGTTCAAACTGTCTGCAAATTCTGAAGTTACTAGAAACAGGGCATTGACAATAAACTTGATATTAATATTTATCTGATTCAAAACAAAGAATGTCTTTCTGTCTTTAGATAAGAATGTATTCTTATCTAAAGACATGACAAATATTTCTCTTATTTTAACATGGACCAGTAAATAAATTTGTTCTTCATTTTAAGGTACTATGTATGTAGAAGTTCTCTTCTGAGGTGGTAACAACACTAGTACTGCATTAGTAAGGACATTAAACATAATGTCGCACTAAATATGTCATTCTAGATGTAGGGACACTACCTGAAAATTGTCTCAAAATGCCTAAATTCTTTCTCTTGTTACAGCTGCAGAAATAGTAAAAGCACATTGCTAAGGCTACCTCTATTAATGAGGTTTGTAACACTAACTGGTAAATCTAAGGCTATCAGTGACAATAAAAATTAATACAACTCTAACCTTTCCCAATTCAAGATTAAAAATATTAACAGATGCTCTGTGTTCTCATAGATATAAGTATTTCTGAGCATATTTATATATTCATAGCTTCTATCCCTTTGGAAAGATAAAATAAGTCAAAATATACATCTGTCCCTTACCATTTAAGGAGACCTTACATCAGCTTAGTGTGCAGAGAGTAAGTCATTAAATTGTTGATAAACTTTCAACTTTTTATATATATATATATATATATAAATTGTATATATATATATATATATATATACTTATACCCCAATGTTGTATTTATGTNTGTTAATGTTAAAGGCCTTGGAAATTGAAACAGTATTAGAAAGACAATATTTAATGATTTCATGTGGTTATAATATGGTAGACTAATGTAAATTGTATGCTGATATTATCAATTCATATAGTATTATGTTCATAATATGTTGTAGTGCTATACAAATTGAAAGCCATCTTGTTTATAAATATCAATTGAATATCTGCGGTATTAAAACCAGCATAATTGATCTATGTTTAAACTTACTATCTCAAACTAAAATGAGTGCTTGCTTAACACCAGACCACATCTGATGACTTGGGTTTTTTTTTAAACAGTATTAGGTGAAGGGTTACTTAGCTAGTTTTAATCTTGTTTTCTCTTTATGTAAGAACTTACATATCAGAAATAGAGAGGAAAATTTCTTTTTTCAAAAGAGTATAGTCTCAGTCTAGTTCTGGTCTTGCTCAAGTCATTAATAATTTCTCTTCCAAAGGTATTTTGGTATTTTTCTAATTTTATCAATTTTAGACTTTCTCAAAATTCTGTTCTTATTTTGAAGTAGGCATCTGGCTGATAATTTCATCACAAATGACTTTTTATTTCTCTGTCTTTCAATACTCTTTTCAACAAAACCCTAATTTTTCATCTGCCATTTACTCTCCTACTTTTTGCACTCTTGAGTTTCCCTGCTTTTGTCAAGGTCAGCACTCAAAATATCTTCTCTCTGAACTCCTAATTCTCCTAAACATTGCAAAAGATGATAGTTTGGCTCTCAGGATCAGCAGCTTTGCCCTGAGAATGCTGAGCAAGATAATGCACTAGGACATACATGATTACTTCTTGATAATTTTATTGAAGTGAGAGAAAGCAATATATTCTACTGCAAAATGACAAGGTTATTATAGGTACTTTTTTTTTTTTTTTTCCTGAGCTTTTTAGACCATAAATAGTTTTAAATTACAGCTTCTCCTAACCTCTGCAGAAAAACTTGATGCCTAGATGGAGACTGAAAGATGTTGTGAGAACTGTCAACCAATGTGTGATGTCCTCAGACCACCACCCACATACATCATCCATCTGCAAAAGTCTGAGAAAGCTCAAAAGCACACAGATGTACACAGAAACTATTTCAATCATTTTCTTTGACTATCTTTATTTCTGCTGCGGGTGTTTAAGCTGCACACCAGCAGCACTGAATCAGGAAAGAGCAAAGGGGAAACCAGTAATGAGATACAGCAAGAAAACCCACAATCAGCACCAGCTGTTGCCCAATTAAACTCAACAGTTCACAGGTGTTCACAAGAGGATACACAGTTTTGCATATGCCAAGGTACCTTTCCAAATAATCCTTATGAGAACAACACAAAACGAATTTTATTTCATTGGCCAATTTACATATTTTTAAAGCTTTAATTTTTTTTTTGTGTCAATAGTTACAATTTTGTAAATGAAACATTTTTCTCTCTCTGTTTTTGACATCATAATCAAAAGCAAAAAATGCCAGAGCTAATAGTTGAAGTGTCTTGGCTCTTGTCACCTATATTCTCTTTTCTGCCTGTGTTCTGAGTTAAAACCTTTCTAAGCAGGTTTTATGACTTGTATTTATAAGCCTAAGCCCTAGAAGCTGAAAATCTAGATGGACATAAGGACGTTGAATGAATATGACTGAAATTGATATGATTACCCGTGTCCAGATACAGCTTGATTTTTGAAACAGAAAACTTGTGAACAGTACAATCCTGTCAGACCTCTGCATGTGGGCACTACTGATGATTTAGCAAATATGCACTGATGCTGCTTTGTGATATACTTATTTTGTGATTACACAAGGTCTCCAGGGCTGGCACTTTAATAGTCTTAATTAGCTTCTTTAAAGCAAGAAAACCAACAGCAAGAATCAAAAAGAAATCTCATAGTACTGCTGTATTCTATTAATTCCTTTTCAGCAAAACCTTCAAAGTATTTTGATTTGTCTGTGGGTAGATACTGATTTGAGGGTCATAATATAAAGTTACGGGCTTTCAAATGATGAGGTTTACATTTGATCCACATGGTTGTGTATTCACTATTGTGCATTTTTAAAACAAAACTAATTTAAACATGAAATGATGATTTGTTTCCTTTTGTAGTCCAAAATTACCTTAAAAAGTTCCTTGTCAATTACAGTATTTTGGTTGTCAGCTGGGTGTTTAGGCCATGGCTGGATGTTGGAAGGCGCAGGGAAGCCTCCTCTTTGCCGTGTAAATGAGATGCATATGATGTTGGTGCTTTAAAGGTTAAACCTGAGCTACAATGCAACAGAGACCAGTTCTCAGATTTAACCTACTGTGAAACATTTATGATGTTCTCTGACTCCAATTTATTTTAATAACACTTAATAATACTAGTTTGCTCTTAACCAAAGTAATGCCTTTCATGCAAAGATCTCAAAGCACTTTCTGCATAGGAATTAATTTTCACCGCACCTTAATGAGAAAGACAAGCAGTAATTTACCTGTTTGGAATTTCTGTTCATTAAACTTACATTTAGTATAATATAAGGAGCTTTAAAAGAGGATGAGAGTTTGTGTTTTTACATTCTAAGTTTCACTAGCTCTGAGCTGAATGTAGTCCTGATGTGCCTTTGCATCTGGTAATTAAGATGAGTCTTTTCTAGGAATAACGAGAAGAAAACTTTAAGGCAACACTGACAGAAAGAAAAAAAATGCAGTAATAAAATACATGATAAAATGGAACAGAAGCATTTGTGGCTTAGATGCTTGTAGTTTTTCTTTCCTATTTTTTTTTCCTACTTTCAGAATAAATGCTTTTTGAAGTCTTTCCACGCTGAGCTTCAGAAGTAGTTCAGTTTTCAGATATGCTTTTCAGTAAAAATATTCATGTAATTCAAAACATTTCAAAAATAAAGTACCGGATATTTAAAATCCTGGTGTGATACATGCAGAGCAGAGACTAGTAACAGTAGGCTAGCAAAAGTGCAACCTATTTGCAAAGGTGAAAGAATAACCTTCACAGTTTAGGGGAAAATTATTGTGGCTTCTTGTCAGTTTTTCTTTCTTTTTTTTCTTTCTCATTTTTTCCCTCTAGTCACAGCAGGATATCATCTGTTCTCAGGTCAGAGACAGAAATTTGGCCTGTACTACATGTATACAAAACTTATTCATTTAGAGGGTTGGTATTCCCAGGTGAAATACTTTTCCTTGAGCAGAAAGTCAGAGTGCTTACTGTCAGTGTGAGGTAACCCTGTGTGGGGTTTTGATAAAAAATGCAAATTCCTGAAACAACGGCTATGCAGGCCCTCAGAGGGATTACTGTACCCTCTTGCCAGAGTGATACCACTTACTGCTCCTCTGCTCGGTCAGGAAGAAAGCAGGACTCAGTAGACATGATTTTTTAAATTTTATCCCTGCTTATGAGCAAACTTCATCCCTTGCCTATTGTGTATTTTATCAGTCTACCCTGAGCTCTTCTGTAGCTGCCACACATTACAGATGAATCACAGGTTATGGTTATAGCTGTGATTGTTATTCTCTGAATTCAAGGAGAGTTAAGAAAGGCTCAGTTGCCAAGAAAGGAGAGGTTCAGTGTTGAAACAAGGAAGCAAAATGTTGAGACTTCTTGTTTATTCAAGCTAAATGAAATTTCCCACATCTCTGGACTCTAGTTCACCAATGATTCCTGGTATTATAATGAAGTCATTTGTTATACATATGGGCAACACACAAACTGGACCAGAAGTAGTGTGGTAATCCCCTCTTGGCTTTCTGCTGATGAAAGAGGAGGCTGGTGTACAATGATTTCAAATTTGCTGAGAATCCAGACCAGAGAACCTAAAAAGAACATGCAGGGAAAAAAGGGCCTGGGTAGGAAAATATCTGACCCAGCAACAGAAGCAAATTGTGCTACAGTCTCAGCTGGGCTGCTAATTACACAGTTTTTCTCCATTTTCTATTTCTTCACATCCATGATTTGGAGCATGAATTGTTTCTCTTTCATGTTAAATATTTTTGTTTCATTTTCGTTTGTTTTATTTTGTTTTCTTACCTTTGTATGTCAATAAAGCCCATTAATGGCTAATGAAATGCTTTGCTGGCTTCCCTTGTGGATTACTGTTTTTAATGTGAATATGCATTGGAATTGGATAAAATTCATGCCAGTGAAAAGACCCTGACCACTGCTCACATCCCATCCAAGCTTCCTGTTTCTCTTCAGGTAGCCTGCATGGGAGAGAATTTCTCCTGATGGTCTTGTGATGAATGTTGTTAAAATGTCTGTGAGAGCCTACACAGCTGGGCAGGACCAAAGGTTTTAGGTGAAAATTTGCTGTGCCCTAAAAGATGTTCTGTTTCTTGAGGTGTCAGCTTTTATTCAGACCTCATTGGCAGAATAACTGTGGAAGATGACAGCTGATGATCATAATTAATGATCCCTCTGGGCTTTAAAAATTTATGAATTTACAATACCCCACTAAGGTTGGATACACCTGAACAGATCTTTTAGCATGATCCAGGTCCCTAGAAGCAGCAGTTACTGCTAAGTGCTTTCTCATGCTTTTGGTTTTATTCTTTTTGCCTCGTAATTATTTCTTAGAAGTTTGAAAAAACCCATTTAATTCCCTGCTATTTATTTTCTTTTCAGTTTGGCAGGAATTCAATGTTTTCTTCAATTTTTTTTTTTTTTTTCATACATATATGCAGAGTTACAAGCACCCACACAAACTAATGTCACTTAAAATGGTGAAACAAGATTACCATAAGTAGTACTGTTGCTCTTTCTTAATACAAATGTAGATACAAAGATTAAGAAACTTAAGGGTTAAATGCAGGAATTACATGTCATTTGCAGCCAGTTTTTTTTTTTTTTGGTTTT
>VXBN01011536.1:130064-149536 GCA_013397395.1 Sinosuthora webbiana
TTTTTTTTTTTTTTCTCATGGACCACATACAGATGGTGATCAAATGATTCCCCCTGACATGGCTAAGTGCCAGTCAATCACAGGGAGTCTGTCCTTCCTTTGCTGTCAGGTTAGAAATGTGGTGGTTATCCAAGTGTCATCTCCACATGCTCTGAGTAGCTGGAGGCATAGAAATCTTCTAAACTGGATGGCTTTTTGATGCAAAACTGATGCAAAGCTTTTGGTCTCTTCTGTACTCAGCTGCAAGACCTTGCATTTGGCTATTGCTCCTCATGAGCCTCAAATAGTAGGAGTAAGATTGCACTTTGTGCGTTCAAAATAGCATGAAAGTGTGGCGGGGGTTTTCTGTTTCTTTTTTATTTCCTTTTTATATTCCAATCATTCAGTTCTCACAGTGGCACTGCACTCATTTTCTTTAATATGAGCAATGCTGTAGACTACAGATCCTCAGATCTGTAGTCCTTAGTTGTGAAAGACTTGTGGTTTCATGTGGGAAATAGTTAATTCAATTGCATTGCTTTTCAGTCTTCTTTTTATTTTGTTTGTGAATGTGTTCACTGTGAAAATATATGAAACTTACTGTGTGATGCGGGGCATAAAGAGCAAAGTGAATTCCCTCCCATTGCCTTTACTTGGAATGAATGTTGCCATATTCAGTTCAGAAACTGGAGCATAGACCAACTTTTCATAGCTGCATATAAAGGCAGTGGTATGCTCTTTTGAACATTATAATAAATCTCTCTTCTCTGTTTACAGTCCTTAAGATTTTAGATCCTTTTAGAGCATATCCAGTGGCCAAGACTATCCTCAGCTCCTAGCCCATTCTGCACCTTGGTGTTCGTGGGATAATTGGATGACTCATTTAAATGAGAATCAGATGCTATAAGCTTGTTGTTCTAATGGAACCCCTTGCATAGGAGAGGTTAAGCTGTGGAATTTTTCTGTGTTTGAAGATTTCATGATTTTTACAAAGGGAATCATGGCGTTCTTGATGCTTCTTTTCATCTTCACTGCTAAAAGCAATAGAACCAATCTGCAAATTAACTATAATTCAAGAACTTTATGTAAATCTTTCATAGGCTTTGTAGCTTGTGCTGAGGAAAAAAGCAAAATACATGTAATAATGCATATGTATATGCATGTTTAAAAATAGTTCTGTAGGATAATAGGGAAACTCAGGGGCTGTATTTCTCAACACCTTTTGTAGGATTTCCTACCATCATAGGCTCCAGCATGAATGAGAATCTTCCTAGCCAGCCTCAAGTACAGTGAGGTGGCAAAATGTCTCTGGAATGCAGTGAAGGTCTCCCAACACTGATGGATCAGAACTAGATACAGATGTGTATGAGACAGTTCCTGGCTGTGATTTACATCACCCTTTCTCCCCAGCTGGCAATGATTCATACTTATGCAATGTTTATGGTTTGATCTACCTGTGTTTAAAAAGTGAAACACAGTTTTGGGGAAAGTAGCTTGATGCTGGCATTGTTTTCCACATCTCACATAATTCTTTCCTTTAAGTATATTTGGTATTTTTGTGTTTAATTTGATGCATTAGCAGCAAAAAAACCCAAATGTGAGACCCTTGATCTTTATTTAGACTACAGCAGCTTTCAGAAAGCACTTACAGACACAACTGTAACACAACTAAAATGATAAAGATAATATTATAAGAAGGCTTGCTGATTTCTAAACACTGCCAAAAGATGCCAGCTAACCCAAACTACTTTTGCCTCAGTAAATTTATTTTTATAGATCACTTACACTGACTAACTAACAGA
Source organism: Sinosuthora webbiana (assembly GCA_013397395.1). NCBI lineage: Eukaryota > Metazoa > Chordata > Aves > Passeriformes > Sylviidae > Sinosuthora > Sinosuthora webbiana. The sequence goes on from VXBN01011536.1 coordinate 131,846, forward strand.
AGCACACTTCACTAAGACATTTATGTGGGCTGTATCATAGTTATAGTTCCTTATGAATGACAAAGGTTCACACCAGTGTAAGTGGGATAAGAACTCCAGATCTCTGAAATGCTTATAAAAAGTAAGAAATACAAGATCCCTTGGCTTATTATTTTATTAAAAATTCAGACCAGATTTTAACCAAAGTTCACATAGATTGATGACTTCTTGCAGTGAAGCTTTCATAGTTTGGAATTCTGCATCAAAACTGAAGGTAACTGAGATGCAGGAACATCTGAATAATGATTTTTCTGTGTGTTCTTCATCCATGCTTCATTTGTGTTCCATCATACAGTCATGCATTAGCTGCAAATATGAGACTTTAAACTTTATATATTTATCTATATGAATCAAATGAGTAAAAGTGCTTCTTAATTCCACACAGTATACTGACGGTGACTTACACAGGTATATTTAAATTTAGATTTTATGTGTATTTCAGATATAAATTATCAATTAAAACTTGGTAATTCCTTTGGGAAAAATATGTTGATTTAAGAAAGAACAAAAATGAAGTAAGAAACATGCCATTTTAAATTTCAAATTAAGGTATTCAAAATTCTGGCGACTCTTCAAAATCTTAAAAATACAATTTTATATAACAGAGTAGGTTGTCATAGCTCACACATTGATGAATGCTTTCCATCTGTCAATTATGTTTTACCCTTTAGTCTTTTTCTATTGTCTTTTCTTCTATTGGTTGAATAGGTCCCTAAAATTTTACAGTCTTCTTTATTCATTCTTCTCTGAGTGAAAGGATTAATGTGTCAGAACTACTTATGTAAGTACAAGGAAGACTGGGCCTCTATTACCTCTTTTTTTTTTTCTTTATACAGTAGCAGGGGATTGTAATGACTTCAATATATTTGAACATGTGTCTATTTGTATTTAAGGCTTGTAAACAAATTGCTTCTCTGCAAAGAAAAGACAGTAAAGGTTCAAGCATGACTTTTAATCACTGGATTATTTTGTTTGTAGAAATGCATATAAACGAAATCCTTACAGTGTGCTGCAAGTGTAAAAGGCTGATGCCTCTGTGGTAGTTGGTGCACTTGTGCTTTTTTAGTTGTGTCTTTGTCACAGAGTGCAGGTGGAGCATGGGACTGCACTGGTCATTGGAGTGGCCAGCCCATTATAGTTCACTGTACACTGGATATCTGCGTTTCGTGTATTATTTCCTTCCAAAGCACGAGGAGACCAAGTTGCAGAACCACTTAGACATGTCAATGTAGTGTAGATCAGTACCTGACAACAGCATCCTTAATGAGCTGGCCAGGAGTCTGGTAGCCTGGCATTTGTGCAGTGCCCTGCCTTGGGATGTAGATCCCACCTCTGGGAGCTTGAACCCTCACAAACCCCAGACAATGTGGCTGGACCTCTGCCAGCCTCCAGAGCAAATTCTTAGGGCTGGCAGGAGTAACCTGAACTGGCACTGCAATTTGTTACGTAGACATATCCCAGCCAAGAAACCATAATGCATTTCTTATCAGTCTCTCAGTTAGAAAATAAAATCTCTTGTACCAAATCATAGTACCATTTTTGAAAATGTCTGAGACACAACTGTATCTGTGATTACCCTTTTTTTTTTTTCTGTGTTTTATATCAGAAAATCTCAGGAGCCCAGTCAGCCAAGCCTTTCCACCCTGCTGCAAATCATAAACCCAAGTAAAGAGGAGACAAAACACTGTAGAGAACCAACCCTCCTTTTTCTGATGTATTTATAATTTTTCAAATTTTATGCTACAAAATAAATGTACTTTTAAAATTTAGTAATTTGACTTTATGGTCATCTTGTTGACAGAAAATGTGGCTTATTAAAAAAAATAATTAAGTAGCTGGAGACAGAGCTGCTGACTTGGCCAGAAAACTACTATGCTAATATGTCCCCTTAGAACCTGTCCTTCCTGACAGACTGTGAAAAGAGCAGGAGAGGTGAAAGAAGGGTATGGGCAAAGGGAAAAACAAGGGGAGAGGAGCTATTGGAGCTTAATATCTGTAGGATCCCAAAATTTTAAAGAATCTCCATTTACTATGCACACAACACTTGTATCATGGTTAAGAAAACTGATAAAAATGTCCATCAGACCCCCTGGTACTGGCTGGGTTAGGCAGAGATCTGAGGTATCCTTGGCCCATGGGGAGAAATAACAGGCAAGAGTGCACTTTCAGGACTTGTACCCTGTCCATTTCTTTGGGTGGCTGGAGGAGATTCAGAAGATAAGAAGAGAGAGGAGTCAATCAAGAAAAAATATTTGTGGCAACCCCACCAAAAGACAAAACAATTTGCTCTAGATGAGTGGAGTGGCTGTGCTTACTGCTGATGGGATGTATGTGCATGATTGAGTGAATGTTTAAATGTAATACTGGGACCTGAGGGAAAGTGTTAACTTTATATGAGCAAAGGGCTCATTGGAGAGTGGGGTACAGAGGATGAGAAGCTGTGGAAGGCTGAGCTGCAACCATTTTAAGAGCCACCTGAGGCAAGGAAGGGCAGAAGGTAGAGGTACTTGTCACTGAAAGCATAATCTTATTCATCTTTCCTCCTGCTCCCAGCTGCTTTGTCCTTCCTTTCTACCTGTCATATTGGATCATGCTCGAGCTGGGAACAATGAAATTGTTTTTGAAATGCCTAGAAGATACATTAAAAACAGATACTGGCAGCATGATGCCATTCTCCCCTGCCATGCCCTGAATCTTCCAAAGGACCATTTAGGCAGTGAGAAAGAACTTTGTCCTGGGGTGACTCTATGATGCTGAATTATATCCCCATTCATCTGTTTAGCCCAGAAATAAGTTTTGCACCTTTAAAACTGGATCTGAGAGTTAAGAGGGGGGGCAGGGGGAGAAGAAGAGCGGTGGAATGTCTGAGGCGGTTGTATTCAAAACATAAAGCTTTGAATACATAACATAAGAGTTATTCCTGCTCCTGGACTGTGTTGTCTACAGCAAGGACAGTGGGAGAGAGCTCTCCTTTGCTTTTAGTTAGTTTTTTTTGCTAGCTGAGGCAGAGAAATTCCCCAGACTGTGGCTTTTCTTTTTCTTGGGACGGACCAGCCCTGCTCTGGACTGAAACTCCAGAAACCACCAGGAGCTCACAGCTGTGGCCCACAGGGGCCCGGGATGTGGCATTTTCCAGTGCAGGGGGGACTGATGAGAGACTGAGTGAGCTGAGCTGCACCTCGTGAACAGGGCTTTCTGAATTTTCCGTCTCTTCAGAACAGTGAGAGGTTTTTTTTGTGGCTTTCCTGCCGGTCTAAAAAAAGAGAGACCAGTCTTGCTAGAGCAGTAGGTTAGATCAGTGCAAACATCCTAATGCAGATGCAATTATGTTAGAATGAAGAAGATTATATAACTTAAAGTAAGTGCAATGCAAATCCCACTCAAATCACATTATTTCTTTTAGAAACAGATAAGAATGTGAGGAAAATGGTGAAATCCCCATTTGTACCTGGAGAAGAAAGGTAAGAAGTAGAAAGTATGGTGAAAAAAGCAGCAGCCCAGGGGAAAAAGATGACCTTAAGAGGATAGAAAAGTCAAACATCTTCCAAAAATTTCCCACAGGCCCATTATGGCCCAGTCCAAGAGTTCCTGCTGCTCTTCCTCCTCTCCCCACAGGGAATCAGCTGTTCTGCTACTGCTGGTTTGCATTTCCCTTCTATCTTGGGGGAAGTAGCTGCCCTAGGATGGTTCTGTTGAGAGGAACTCAGGAATGGCTGCTAAGAACAAGGGATTCAATTAAATCTAAGAAAGTGTTTGTTTCAAATGTTGGGAGGCTCTAACGGACAATCAAACTAGGTACTGCTCAGGTTTTGGAAAACTGGTAAAATCTTTGGAAGCAGTGGTTTGTATATGAGTCAGCATATGGAGCTTATTTAAAAGTGCTCAAAATTTGCAACGCTTTGTCAGACAGTTTGAATATTTGCAGGAAGTGAGCATCAATGTGCAGTATAAACACAAGGAAAGATGCTTGACTTACTTTCCCTTAGAAAAGTATTTCTGTATTTTTTTTTTAGTGTTCTCCCAAGTATGGTAACAGTGGACTGGATATATGAATATAAATGCAAGAGAAATGCTACCATGTGCAGACTTCTGTAGGTCTGAAGAGTTTATGGGGTGTAACTCCATCACCACATAATGATAAATCATTTAGACTACTAAATACACAACTGTGGTCTTTCTTTTATTAAGTATCCCAAAGGTGAGAGCTGCAAATGCAAAATGCAGTAAAATGATGTAAATGTAAGGATTGAAACTGCAGTTTTACCAATCAGTGAATCAATCCACCTTTTATTCTTAGAGAATATTATACCAGCTGTTGTCTGAAAGAGTTGTTAATACCCAGATCTAGATTCTTTTTCCCCTAGGGATTCCAAATGAACTCTTGTAAAGTGGAAAAACAAAACAAAACAAAACAAAACAAAAAAAAACCCAAAAAACAAAACAAAACAAAACAAAAAAAACCAAAAAACCCCAAAAAATATATTCAAAGCACAGCCAACTTTGAATTTTTGAAGGCAAGAATATGTCTCATTGCCTAAAACTACTTTGAAAGCAAAATCAACTCCCAGCAGGAAAAAGACAGACTATTTTTGCTTCCTTACCTATGTATTACTGTGTCTGGTTTGCAGCATACCATGAGATTTTTTGGCCATTGAATAGTACCTGTAGTCTCTACTTTCAAAGACACGGCAGTTAAAAACACATCTCCTTTATCATGCATTCTATTCTACAAGGGGATCGGATCTGCCAATTACCCCCTTCATATTGCCCACAATTTTATCATTACTGATTAGATGCAGACACACGGCTGTTTATCTTCACATCAATTCTGTTTTTACTCCTTGGCATATAATAAATTATACATACAATGATGATTTGGCAATGAAGGCCACAAACTGGGCACTGCAGCTGGCAAAATCCACAAAGTTGACATGGAGAGATGCCAAGAAGAGAATATTTTATTGCTTAAGATCAACCTCTTCATTTCAGAGCTCCAGAAAAAGTAATGTTTGGAGTATTTTCTTTTATCTTATTAGATTTAGGAAGTTGATTTGTCTGTTTTGTTCGCATTATCAGAAAACTACTGGCAGCAATGAATAAAGAATCATTAACACCACCTTTGGCAGGAAAGTGGTATGGAAACGCAAGAAGCAGGGCTTGCACTGCATGTGTTTGTTTGTAAAAATCTCAAATGTTATATGAAGTTACTATGCTTGACTTTAAAATGGTGACTGCATGTAATTTTGTAGCTGGGCCAGTACGTAATCCTTTAATTCTTCAGTTTTTCTTACTTTTGCTGAGCCAGGATTACTGCTGATGGTTTCCTTGGGCGTTGCTAATTGCAGACTCCACATTTGCCTCTTGATCTATCCCTCCCTGTGACTCTGGTTGGCATTGGCTAAACAGGGATGGAGCCAGTCTGCTGGGTGTGCTCAGCGGACAACTTTTCAAGCTTGTAAGTACCTGCCTGGCAGCTGCTGTTACTCCAAGTGAAAGATACAGGATAACAACAAGTTCCGTGCTGCTCTTAGAAAATATACCGCATATGCTGGTAGGAAGGGAAGGCAGTAGGAGGAGAGCTAGCCAAAGAACACATTTACTATTAAATTACAGCTTTAATTATTAATATAGCTTTATTTAACATAATAAAAATTCAGAAGTCTTAAAAAAAAATGCCTGAAGATGAAGCTCATTGCTGTTGACCTCATGTCATGAAACTATCAATCAACTAGAAAAAGGCATTCACCCATCATAGAAAAAGAAGATAGAAATAATACCTGGATTTTTAAAATAAATCATTGTAAATTTGTGTGTTCTTATAACTTGGAGATGGGTTGGAGAGAAGCAGTAGGTTGTTGCTAAGATTGTTTTTTCTGTAATCTAAGAAATACTACTCAGCCTTAAACAAGACCCAGCCGTGCTAACAAAGGATCTATGTAAACATCCTTAAGGAAAGCTCTTCCTATACTTCCTACTTGCAGCAGGTGGAGAGGGGTAAAAACAGGTCATCCAATCTGAAAGTTATTTGTTTTGTTTTAAAACCTAATACATTTTGATCTGATGTGCTGAAAGGACCTTAAACCTGGGTTGATACATGGAATTTTTTAACGTGAGAAGTCTAGATATAAAATAAAATTGGATTATAGTAAAAATATATACTCATCCAGCTGTTTATGAAATTATGGATTTATGAAATGCTGAAGTACAGACTCATGACAGACATATAGTTTAGCAGCAATGGATTCACACTTAATCTTCTTTTCCCATATGTTTAAAAAAATCTTCAATTATCTGCAAAAATCTGCTTTCATAAACTCCATAATTTATCAGGGATTAAAAGAGCAGTGTTTTGACAACATAGCTGCTTTAAGTGCAACTCATTTTTTGTACATCATTAATCCAGACTGAACATCTCCCAAGTTTTCTTACCCTGGTAAATGTATCCTTGCTGTTTACATTTGTGCAAATGATACTTTTACTATTAATGTTGAATTTCAGAGCTGTCTTATGTCATATTAAGTATGTTTTGGAAACTGCTTTTTTCTGTGTCTTGTAAGAGTCAATGTTTCGTTGCTTTTCAGAACAATTACATTTGAGCGTAAATCAATCAGTGCGATGCAACGGATTTCTGAAATCAAAAAGAAACCTCCTGCAAAATGAAGTGGCTACTTATCCTAGAATTACAGGTCCCTAGGAGACAGAGGGGTGATATGACATTATTTACTCAACTGGCTTACTAAATAAGAGTAGGGGTAAAAATTTTCTTCTAGATAATTGTTTTCTTTGAAATTGAAACTAACAGCTAGAAAGTGGCTTTTTCAACTTCAAGGTTTTTCCAGTTACCATTTTCAAAAATTCCTTAACAAAGAGATTTTCACCAGGAAGATTAACAAGATAAAGTGTTGAAGAATTGCTTATGGTTGCAACATTTTAAATTTTTTAAGTTTTGGTTTAAGAGTCCAGAAAATCTTGTCAAAGTTAAACTTCCAACAATCATGGAATGTTTTTTAGTACCTTGAGTTGAACATAAAGAAGCTGAAGAATTAAAATGAAGTAGTTATATTTGCCCATACAATTCACTCCTAATTTATATTTATGTCGTGTTTATTCCCTTTTATTTATTCTCTCAGGAAATAAGTGCAACAGATGTGCTGTTTTATCACATGAGGTGTAAGTGTAAAATATGTTAAGAAAATTGTGTCAATTAATCCTCAGTCTCAGCTGACAGATGGTTTCCACATCTTTCAACAATTTTACTGTGAATCCAAATAGATAATGTAGTTTGAGACAACAATTTTGTTTGATACTAGGAAGATAGAGTTATTTCTATTATACTTGAAAGTGTTGTAGTTTCCAATGAAATATAGAGACCTAAGCAATATTCCATATAACTTCTGGTTACGAAACCCCCTGAAATCCTGTTCTTCAAATTGGCAATATCATCCAAAAATGTTGATGCAGCAGGGATCCAATTTTATAGTATCTACTTTCCCTGGGTATTCATTTAGTTGCCCTGTTCTTTCCTAATATTTCCTACAGAGCTCTCTGTGGTTTTCAATATCCTGCTGGCACTATTTCTTCATATATGGCATACAAAATTTTAGATACTAAACCATTTCCAAATGATCAAATCAACTTGTCTAACATGTCATACCTGCTACTGCTTTTAGTATGAGTGATGTGTCTGTGTTTTTTGATTTTAGAAACATTTATAAGTATGCTTTTTGGCTCTGGGCATCCCAAAGACTGTTTAGAGAGCAACACAAAGGCTAGATGGAAGAAAATGAAGAGTGCTGCGCTATAGGTTGTCATCTTTACAGTTTATTGTGTGATATGGAGAAATGAAAACATATTCCCACTTATTATGAGTTATAATGCATTACAAGCAAGGCTTTGCTCTCTCTCCTCCTGTGAGAGAAATCAACCCCCACCTGAAACATGCTGTACAGGACTCCCTCTGTTGATGGACAGCCAGGCAATTCCTCTATCACAAACATGTTGAACTAACTTGAGGCAGGAGCAGGGGTGACCTGGCGCATGATGTTCTTTCACTAGCTGACATAGAAGAGGCAGATACAGAGGGCGTGGAACCAAGGAACTATAGAATGGTTTAGGCTGAAGAGATCCCCTGGGATCATCGACTCCAACCTTTGACTAACAACCACCTTGTCAACCACCTCCACTGTCTTGAAAACCTCCAAGGATGGTGATTCCACCACCTCTCTGGGCAGGCCATTCCAATGCTTAACAACCCTTTTAGTGAGAAAATTTTGGACTTTCTGATGTCCAACGTGAACCAGCCTGGGAACAGTCTGGGGCTGTTTCCTCTTGTCCTGTCACTTGTTACCATGAGAAAAGAGGTTGATCCTCATTCCAACCTCCTCTCAGATAGTTGTGGAGAGCAACAAGGTCTCCTCTCCCTTGAGCTTCCTTCAGTCTGAACACCCCCAGCTCCCTCAGCTTCTCCTCATCAGACTTGTACTCCAGACCCTAACCCAGTCCTGTTGCCCTTCTCTGGACACCCTTCCAGGATCATAATGTTCTTTCTTGCAGTGAGGGGCTCGGAACTGGATACAGGATTTGAGGTGTGGCCTCACCAGTGCTGAATATAAGGGGACAGTCACTGCCCTGGTCCTGCTGCTCCACTATTGCTGATACAGACCAGGTTTCCTTGGCCTTTTTGGCCACCTGGGCGAACTTCTGGCTCATGTTCAGTCGGCTGTTTTGAGTGGCAGCCCCAGGTCCTTTTCCTCCAGGCAGCTTTCCAGACACTTAGCCCAGTCTGTAGCACTGCAGGGGTTGTTGTGACCCAAAGGCAGAACCCAGCACTTCACCTTAAATAACCTCACACAGTTATGTTCAGCCCATCAATCCGGCCTGTCCAGGTCCCTCTGCAGAGCCTTCCTGCCCTACAGAAGATCAACACTTCCACCAAACTTGGTGTTAACAAGTGACTGAGGGGCACTCAATCCCCACATTCAGATCATAGATAACGATATGGAACAGATTTAGTTGCCTGAACATCTGAATTTTGTGTGTTTCCCCCATCTCAGCTATATCAATTTTAGTTTTACGTTTTAGAGAAATTTCTAGATTAAACATTAATGACAGTGATATTATAACTTAGCAGACTTGCAACATGGAGGGCAAAATATTAAATGATATAAATATATTCCTGGTTCTCAAAAAATCCTGCTGTTTCAGTGATATAGCTGTAACATTTATTTAGAACATTTTGCATTGTCATTGAAAAGAAAGATGGAAGGGAAGCTAAGAAATAAAGAGAGGAGAAAAAATGGTAAGACAGAAGCAGCTTGATAGTTACAATGATGCAAAGCACAATTTAAAAAAGTTGTCTTTCATATTGTATAATCTTTAAGCTATTGTTCATTAGGGTAGATTCACTGGAAAGTTACAATAATCATGAAAGTGACTGCACAACAAAGTTCTTGGAAAAAACACTGTATAGCCTTGTGGAAGAAAGAAAATGCTGAAAGGTTTCAACTGTGTATTAATAGTAAGCAGAAACACAAGAATGATCAGTAATCATCCATTCTTTCTGGTGACATGGGAGTCAGTGACATGACAGACTAAGGTGTCAGACCTGGTGTGCATCACTGTAAGATAAATGGAAATTTCTGCTGAGAGCAGGCTGTCTGACCTTCACTCTAGCCATATCAAGCTATATTTGAATACGAAGAATGAAGTTCCACTCATTTGGCAAAGGAAGTTATGACTCACAGAAAAAAAAGAATGCAAATGGAAAGATCTGTGCCTTAAGACATGCCAATGGGAAAACGGGCTCGACAGTGACATTCACAAAAGATACTTGGTAGTGTGGGGGATCTTATCATCTAATATTAAGCCCTGAATGGCAGGTGTTTCAGGTTAAGCCAAAGCAGGGCTGCTCTTGCAAAGTCCCTCCTCTAAGGCCCAGGTGGCAGACAAAATGACAACTCCTGGCAAACTAGAAAGCACTGGGACAGCAACTGGTCTCCTCCAATGCCATCCTTTCAATCCCTGTGGAACTGTGCAGAGATCTTTATAGAGCTCATTTCACTGTTTCAGGTGAAGTAGTGGGCTTTCATCATCTGCCACAATCTACACTGTAGGCACACATGGTTGGTATACCCTTACAAGTGCAAACATGTAAGGTAAACCAAGGCTTGTCTGCTACTTACTGAGATCATTAACCATATTCCATTAAAAATGAAGATCCATCAGGAGAATAATGATGAAAATAGTCACTTTATCAGAAGTGCAAGGCCAGTCTAACAGGGAAACAGGATCAGCAGTGAAGGAGAAATTCAATATGTCTTTAATAAAAAGCCAAAGATTCTGTTAGTTTTATCTTTTGACACTCTTTTGTGTGATTGCAACCAGTAAGGTCACTGAATTCTCACATCTCTTCTTAAAACATTCAAAATGTGTTTTGAAGAAGGTTTCTATTATCTGTATTATCTGTACTCTGCTGAGTCTGCTTGATGTTATCTACTTGCCCTTTTCTGCGAGCTGTTTGGGTAGAGAGTCTTTTTTCCCTCTGTGTTTATCTAGAGAATAGGACAATAAAATTTTTCATTCAGTGTCAGGATCCTTATCTACTCCAGCAAAAGAGTCTATATAATTCTATTTTTGATGTTTTATATTATTTTGCTGTATAAATCCTGCACCTCTGGTACAGGATGTTATAGATTATTTGTTTATCTCTACTGTATGAAAAAACAGAAGAAAAAATTTAAGAAAGAAATATTGCTGCAGAGAAATTGTCAAAAGTGGTGAATCTGTACTTGGGATATGTGAGTGTGAGAATAACAATCACTGCTCCATCATTTCTCCAAGTCCACATGATCTGGAGACCAAACATAACTGTGCCTCTCTCTCCACCTGGGGCAAAACTGAGATGCCATTCCTTGTATCCTTCTCCTACTGATACTTGAATATCTATATACTGAAAAACAGTTAAAATTTTTTAACCCCTTGAAGTTTGTTGTTGTTTCTTAGGACAACTAAATATATGTTCACGCCCTGGAGAATGGAGAGTATTTCCTGGTAGGATTTTCTGAAGAAACTAGCTGTTGCAGAGAACTGTAAAATAATGACACAATCTATGTCCTTGCATTACCTAGGGATGCTCATTCACTTTGGTAAAAGGAAGTAATTTAGCCACAAATACTGCAGTAAGAAAAGAGCAATAATTTTTCACATGCATTGTTAAAATTAAACCTGGTGAGTCCCAACAGTGGGATCATTTTCACAAATTAGGAAAAATGCATGGGTCCAATTATTTTTCTTTATGATGAAACCAATTAATTAAGAACTGCAGGAATTTATGGTGTCTGAAAGCATGGGTTTTTAAAGGCTGGAAAAGTGTGAATAGTTTTTGTTGCTTAGGTAGATGTTGCTCTACCTGTTGCTTCATAGGCAGATGAACAGGAATTTTGCTTTGTTATGCATCAGCCTGAATTTCAACTCTATTGATGTTTCAGTGAGACACCTTGCTGGACTTCCTTTTCCATCAGTTTTTCTTCCCAAAAAGTCTCTCAAGAGTGCTTTAAAATTTAGGCATTAATGTTCCTCAGAACAAATATGAGAGATGCTACACCTTCTCCTCTAATATAATAGGGCCCAGCTATATCTTTAAGAAGGGAAAAATCTTATTATTTCTGCTAGTCATAGCAGTGAATATATAATTAAAACTGCACAAAATTACCTTTTTAATGTTCCCAGCTGTATTTTATTAGAAGACCCTTAAGGATTTGATGGACAAAGCATTTTAATTCATTCCTTAGCTCTTAAAATGGGCTAACAGCTATTGGATATATTTCAGCCCAGTCCTCTGCTTCTTGTGTGAAATCCCTTGTCTGAAACCAAAACCAGGAGCAGTACCTCCTCCTGACTCCCTTGTACTACATTATCATTGTGATGGTAATGATGATATCCTCGAGTTTCACTGAGTGTGAGGCAAATGAAGCTATACCCAAGATCACTCTGTCCTAATGTCTTAATCCATACATTTTATGCAGCCCCAAGAGTGGATATTTTGCCTCTTGAGAAAGAAGGGCAGTCTCTGCATGATTAAGCAATAGATGGATGACCAGAGCATCCTGAAAGACTAGACTGTGACTCTCAGCTGTGCAGCAAAACTGATGCACTGAGATTGTGCATGCTTCCTTGCTCACATAGTATGTAACAAACCGGCATAGACTGGATTTCTTTTGCTATATCACAAATTTGAAATTTGGAAATTAATCTCACTAGAAACAAATATGGGAACTGCAAAATTTTTGAAGTTCGTTAACCTTTCCTTATAAAGGTAATTTATCAGTACAGTATTTTTATTTGAAATTGTTTTTCCATATTAATATTTTATGTTATTTCTTAACCACAACTTTGCTTTTCATTAGTGTAGTGAGACCATCTGGGCTCTGAGGAATAATTATGTCATGCTTACATTGAATCTGAATAATCCTTACGTGTGGATTAGAAGAAGCCTCGACACCTTGGAATATTTAGCTGAAAAAGCAGTGACAGCAGAACTTTCCTGGTCTTGCTCACTTCAGTGCTTGGGGTGGGTAATCATTTAGCTATCTTATTTGATCATTGAAGTTCTGAAAGCTCTCTGACAATTTATCTGTAAATGCCTGGCACTCTCTCAACAGGCATGTAATGTTTATTTTACTTCTTAAGATCAAAATAGGAAGAAACTCTATTGTAACCAGATTTTTAAAGTCCCTTCTATTCTTATAGTAACAGCAATCTTGTTTTGGTTGCTTATACGCTGATTATTGGAAAAGGTGGAGAAATATACTATTGTTTTCTTTATGTTATTTAACAGCTTAAAAATTTTATTTTAGCATTACTACCTTGCAAAGGAATTTCCACCAAGCCTATTAAAACATATATAGCAACTTTATTTTCACCTTTTTCTTTTTTTTTTTTTTTTTNTTTAATTGTACTAAATGGAAGTGTACTGCTCATTAATTTGCAGGTTGACCCTGTGAGTTTTGGAAGTTCTAGTATTTTATTTGGTTAGCATAAACTCAAGCTGTATGAATCACACAGCTGCATAATTTATATTGGCTTCTTTTGTTTCTAAAAGTATGTGGGAAGTGTTGCATTTTGGGTGTTTTTCATTTACTAACCCTGTCTAAAGCCATTCAATTCACTTCTGTGCCAGAGCTCGAGTAGCCATGTGTATTTTTGGAATATATTTTATATGTAGATGCATGTTTCTGCACTCACCCATATGTCCTAAAATACATACAAGATAGAGATTTCTTGGGCTAAAACGACACATTAAAAATCCTCCCTCAGAGATTCAGCATGTACCATACATTTCATGTGATTCTGGGCTACTGATTTTACTTTAGGGACTCTTTTTGTAGTTCTTATTTGGAAATTTTAAAATAATCTGCCTTCTGCCAGCTGCATTCCTTTCCTAGTAGTAGATTTCAGAAGTTTGGGAATACACTGGGAAAACACAGTTGTAACAGAAGAATGTAGAGGACTTGTGGATACCAATTAAATCACCATATAATCCAACGTACATTTTGGTTCATGAAATAGAAAAAAATGAAAACCAACCATCAAGAGTTTAGTTATTATGATGTAGACGTTCAAACCCATCTGTGACTCTTTGAAGAGAAAGGCCATTCACTGCTTCATTGTTTCATAGGTTTTCATAACTTTTTTATGAAGTTTTATGAATGTCAGAAATCAGTTAGAAACCTGTTCTTTCCTTCGATGTCCTTGATATGTTACTTGATACTGTTCTGTTGTTTGATGAACATACATTTGCATACATTTGGAAGTGTCACTGTAGGTTGATGCCATTTCAGAAGCGGTGACCTAAATCTCACATTTTAGGTTTTCCTCTCCTTTCACTCTACAAGTTATTTGCTCATGCAACTAAGTAAGGAAATGGTTTTCAGTTTAGGTAAACCCTATGACTGATACAAGGCTACATTATGTGGTCCACTGTCAGACACCCTGAAAACTTTTGAATATTTTGCATATTTGATGTGTGATCTTCTCTTGAAAAAATGATTAGCAAATAGACAAAAATGAGTGGCAGTTTTATGATGTGTTAAAACCAGTTTTTCCACTTTGATTTCAATAATTTTGTAGAACAGCATACATGACTGGTAGGATTGTGACATTGGAGTTAACTCAGGCAATATGAAATTCAATTTATTTGACTCCTTAGTATAGTGTAATTCATGTGGTTTCAGGACAAAAATCTATATTTGTATTGATATGACCTCATAGCTTTATTATATCGGTATTGATGCAACACTACAGCAATGGTCTCTAGCATTTTCTAACTACTGACATGCAGCCTATGATTAGATTTGTGGATTGTCTGAAGCTTGGTAGATACAGATCAGGACTATGTCAGAAAGCCAATTATATATTTGTCTGAACTAATGTGTGAAAGCAAGTAAATACATTCTATGCTTTTTATCAGCTGTCAAAGTAAATATCAGAAACAAAAATTGTGGTTTACCAAGTTATACACTTGTATGTTCCATATTGATATGTAAAGGAAAAATCTCATATTTTGGCCCACCTAATGAATGCTAAGCTTGATTAAATCTGCTATCAAGATATGGTAAAATATCCTTAAAATGCTAAGTAACTTTTTTTCTGGACTGATACAGAAAGGACTATTAATTCATATGTCTAATATTCATTGACTTCAGTGGGGATCTGTTAGAAAACTTTGGAGTATAATGACTTTTTAAAACTGTCTTTGTCAGACATGAAAGTGAATGTAAGTGACCATTAAAACTCATCTTTAGTCTGAATTAAACCAGAGGAAAGATAAAGAAACATTTTTTGCAGTTGACAGCATGTACATTTGGTTTCTATTGGTCTGAGCGTTCATCATCTCTCTAAGTCTGTACATTACTCTGAATAACATAGGGAAAAATGCAAGACAAAAATTGAAAGAATGCATAAAGAAGAGGAGGAAAGTTGTAAAAAAGAGAGCACTGTACATAATAAATATTTAGAGCTCCATTTTTTTCACAAGAATTAATGTGGTTTGAGGGGCCTACATTTTTCTCTTTCTTATGTATCTTAGGTACTGCAATGCAGTGAGAGGTGTTCTGTGCTTACACTAGTCAAAGAATCCTCAGGCTTGTTCAGCAACTGTACACATCTATAATTTAGGCTGAGGACTGGCTTGGCCTGTGATGTTATGAAGAAGAGCAAAAAGTGAAACCACAAAACCACCTGTAGTACCTGGAGCGCTGTTGCAGTATGGTCCGAGCTGGGTTACTGAGGTGGAGGGAAACATTTCCCTTGGTTTCTTCTATTCTGCAGGGTCCTGTTTCACATCCTTCCTTTGTGCCTCCCCCCTCTTTGTCAGTTAAAGCTGAATCTCATAATATCCCTTTATCCAAAAAAGAAAAAAAAAAAANGATCAGAAGTGAGGGAAGGGGAAGTATAAAGCTTTCTCTGAATCTTTGCTGTTATTCTGCTCCCTATATGTAGCCTTTGACCTACAGACCTGAAAGTTTTCTATCCCTTAAAATATAGGAAGGAATTTCATAAGGGTTTTGTTTTGTTTTTGTCTGTGTTGATGGCTATTTTGATAGAATCTGCTCTGTGAACTTTGTTGGGCAAATTTTATTTCCTAACAGATTGCCACAAATGTTTTATGTCAACATCCAACAATGTAGTTCTTCATAAAACAGCACAAATGAATGCATATTCTTGATGTTCCTTCTGTATAAGTCATGCATAAAAACCTAGGCAATAATTATAATAGGAATGGATGGATAGTGGTAGACATAAAATGTGAAGAACTAGTTTAGGATGAAGACAGTTTGCTGAACTGCCAGGCAAACTAAAATAAAAAGAACCTTGCCCATCTAACTGGAAAATGAAACAAGAAACAAGATTCTCTTTCAAAGGCCTATGGTGTTAGCACATTTATTGTTAATTAAATATTTCAGCCTCAGTGCCAAAGGATCTGCTTTCATGGGACTGGAACGGACGTGTCATTACTTCTGCCTGTTAAGTGGATGGCTTTGTTAAGTGTAAAATCACACAATTCACAATGGGAACTCGTGGTGTCTAGAAAACACAAGTGAACCAGATCTTCATTTCCAAACTGATTAATATATCTTAATTATTAGGTCCAATGTATGGTGTTTCATGACCTCACAACTCCCTGCATGTTTAAATCATGTGTGGACTTGATGGGATTTACAAGCTTTGGCAGTCTGATGAATAACATAGTACTATAAACTTAATGTGGGGCAAGACTGAAATGATTTTAGGTCTTGATTGATTTAGAATTCACATCGTGAAACTCATTTAGGGTGAGATTAGACTGGGAGGTTGTCACACAGATGGGCAAATATTTATATATGATTACATTGATTGACCAAGCCTCTTTCATTTGCTGATTGCCCCTAGGCAGCTTATATTTGCAAGCTTGTTGGAAGGGATACCCAAAAATCACTTAGTTCAACCTGTTGCTCAGCTCAGGGCTGAGTCAAATTTGATATCTTCTGGGACTAAAATTTCACAGCGTCTTTCAGCCTCTGCTTCAGTGTTTGATCAGCCTCATTGTTATTAATGTTAATTAGCCATACTTCTAATATTTAATCAGAATTTAAATTTTTTGCAGCTGTGACTGTGCTTCCCATCCTTTCAATGTGCATCTCCAAGACATGACTCACTCTTTTCCTCTCTATATCCTCCCATTGGGTAGTTCCAGGTGCCCTTTAGACTTCTCCTCTCCAAGGTAAAAACTCCACTTCTTTCAGCACTTCTTCCTATAGCAGGGAGTCCTGCTCCTTAAACAGCTTCATGGCATTAGTTTGCCCTTGATCCAGTAGGTCAATAAACTTCCCAGGCTGGAGAGTGCAGAAATGTGCAGAGCACTCCAGATGTGGCTTCATTCATGACAAATAGGGGGACAACCTGGTAACAGTTTTGCTAAGGCAACACTGTATGACCCATACTGGTATTGTCTGGAGAATAATTTGCACAACAAATATGTGTCACATATGTGCCCTTTGTGTCACAAAGGAACTAAAATGAAAATGCAGATCGATGTTTGTATAAAATTTCCTATTGTGTAGCGGATAAAGGGGCTGAAGTGGCTCCCACTTTGGCCATCACATGTTAGGCACAAGGGGTGGAGACAGAGTACATCCATTAAAAGAATTTTGACATCCACACTCTTTATACCAGAAGAACTGCTGGCATAGTGTTACTCTAAATTGTCCTTCTGGCTGGGCAATCAAACTTCCTTTCTTTGTCAAAGCAGAATAAATGATATTTTTCTTCTCAACACCTTTTTCTAATCACTACTGGCCAAAGTACAATTTCAATGTTTTGTGTAGAATGTGGCTGTCCACATTGGGGAAAATTAAAGGAAACAGGAATAAAATGCTTAATGTTTTAGTGTCTGAAGAAGGCAGCTCAGTCACATCAGGGATTTTACTTCAGTATATCTGCATCCCACATTCCTCTCCTGAAGAGTGAGAAAAAAACAAAACCAAAAACCTCCACTCTGTAAAGAACTAGTTCCAAGTGGGGTATTCCATGGTTGTCTTTGCAGAGAGATTCAGCTCATCTTAGGAAGTTTCCAATCTACTTTCAGT
The DNA here is from genome assembly GCA_013397395.1 of Sinosuthora webbiana. Lineage (NCBI taxonomy): Eukaryota > Metazoa > Chordata > Aves > Passeriformes > Sylviidae > Sinosuthora > Sinosuthora webbiana. The sequence goes on from VXBN01011536.1 coordinate 149,509, forward strand.
GTTTGATCTTTCCTTTCCTTTCCTTTCC
>VXBN01011557.1:0-11238 GCA_013397395.1 Sinosuthora webbiana
CTATTCATCTTTTGCAGTGTATCAGGAAGTCATTTGCTAAAAATATGTACTTTGCCATTTAAAATCCAATTTTTTTTTCCACTGTGTACATATAGTTGTTTCAGTTGTAGTCAACGGGCAATTATTTTCTCACAGAATTTAAGAAATCATAAAAACTCCTACATTTACTGATTTTAATACCAGATGTTCACTCACTAATTCCATTACCTCGTGACTACTTCCTATCAATCCATTAATTGCCAGCTGCTCAGCCAAACAGAGAAGTGCAGCTAATCAGATGGTGTTGGGAAACAGCCAAACAGGAGCTGCCTTCTTCCCCATTTCTTAAATTAGCAGTCACTGGGACAGCCATGGAAACCTTCACTCCTGGGTTAAGATCTTGATTTTTTACTTTGAATCTGAGAGCACAACAGTGCCTGAAACTGGAAAGGATCTCACAGTGGAAACTTGCTACTTGTGCCCCTCTCCTGAATTGTTTCACCCAGTGCTGCCATGGAAAGGAGGAAAGGCACTCTCAGGACTAATGATGCTAATGCTCTACCTCATCTATGCTAGAGCCATATCAGTCATTAAGGACAAATACAAATGACTAAGCTAATACTAAAACGATCTGAGCCAGAACTAAGAGCTTAGATGTGCTTGGCCTAACAATTTTCCTTTGCAAGCTCTGCAAAAAGAGATGTTTATGATTGGATTTTTTTTCCATTTGGAAGTTTAAAATAAGTTTTCAATGCTTAAAACCTCTCAATGAGGGTGGTAAGGAGCCAGGCATTCTTGGCACTGCAGGGAGAGGAACAGCCTCCCTCCAAAGGAGGAGATGAGAAGGGTATTTAATGCAATTTGAAAGGGTCTGAACATCTCCCAGCAGAGTAATTTCTCTGAATCAGTGAATAAAGTGATACAAACCTGCACACTCACTACTCCCTCACCTCAAATACAGCCACAAAAACTAACCTTATAAGAAGCAAACAAACTCCTGTGTCTCACACGTCACACCTCCAATATATCCCAGTCCCATTCCAGCCATCAGCTGCCTGCTATGGAACAGGACAGAATAAATCTAATACTATGAAAAGTCACAGTCATTGTAGAGAAGTTTTATTTTATAAATGCTGCAATACTCTGAAAACAATTCATAATGGATTGAATGCACAGAGAGATATGAAATTACTGATGTTAGAAATTCTGTAATGGGAAATGTTTCTATTGTGAGAAGAAGTGTTTCAGAGCATTCTGAGATGGCCACATTTTTCTGGCTGTCAGGTAAATATTATGAATGTGAGTTGTAGAGCACACAGAAAATAGCACCTCTCAGCAATAATTACACAGCCCATCTGTACTCTCTTGAAGGAATTTAAAATCATGTCATATACATCCTTTACAAATGCCTTAAAAATCCCACAAAACCAGGAGAAAAACAAAACTCAAATAGAAAGAGACTCAGAAGTCTCTACTGCATGTCTAGATCCCACTGTACAAATAATGCTTTGCTCTATTTATCAGATTTGTTCCCAAAGTGCACTGGGGTGAAATTCTCAAGGAATTCTGAAATATGAAAATAAAAGTGATTTTTTAAAGCATTTTAATTACTTTTTTTTTTTTTCTGTGTTTCCCATTNAGCAGGAAACCAATTTTCAGAACTACTACTCAGGAGGAGAAAATCCCTCAGCAGCTCCAAAGAGGCTGTTTGCCAGAAGGAAAGGGAGGGAGCACAAGGAGGAAGAGGGTGAGACGTGAGCAAGAGAAGGAAGGAGGATACAAAATAGGTAAGTAAAATGAGAAGCAGAGAAAATTTGGGAGAAAATAAGTCTCAGATCTCTGGCATGAAGTTTTGCCTCATTACTCTCAGTACTCTTTGCATATCTAACACAAAATGAGCTGCTTAAGGCCCCTGGTTTGGGTCTGGCTCCCAGAATTTCAAGCTCAGCCTAACAACAGTATATCCCACCAGCCTGTTCCCAAGGACATCTGGGAAAGTGGCCTTCCATTGAACAGTCCAAGATTATCACAGAGATTCTTATGAGCCATTTGAGCCAAGTTTCAAACCCAGCAAGCTTCTTCAGATGCGCAGTAAATCACTGTAAGGCTGGATTTATCAAAGGGGCACTGCCAGAACTGCAGCCACAGTGCTGCTGGTGCTGCTATTATCACATCACATCATGTTAGAAGTGGCTAAGAAGGTTTTTTTGAGCTTGGCCATTGTGCCTCCCTAATTTATGGTGTTCTTGTCAGGGAGAAATCAAGTTTCATAGTTATGACATTTCTTTCTGGAGCACTAAATGTTAACTTTGCTGATCATGCATATCTTGGTAGAACAGCTTATTTCTAAATGGCAAACGTGATATAAAAAGCATAATGACTTCATTCAAAACCTTATAAAGCAGCTGATTCTCACACCTATAGAAAACAGGCCAAGTGGTATTTTAGTCATCAGACTATGGAAACAGACACACACTCAATATATTCGATTAATTTCTCCCATTTTTAAGTAAAAAACATGATGCTGGGATTGCATTCTATTGAAAACTAGCTATGTTTTGTACTTATTAAATGCACTTAAATAATGTCCTATAATAAAAGTATTACTGACAGCAGGAACAGCAATGCTTTTCTTTTACATATTCCGTTTAGTACAAGAATTTCATGTTAACTGGTCATCATTCTGTGCTGGATGATTGTACATAAGGGAGGGAAAGGACAAAAGGAGCCTCACACTAATAAAATTCCTCTACAGTTTCAGAACAAGCTAGAGAAAGATGCAGCACCACTTGACAGGTGAGGAGAGTAACACAGCAAAGGATACCCACTCTGCCTCTGTCACATTGGCTACTGGTGCATTTTCCTCTGCAACATGAGAGGAAATAATTCCCACCAGAGTGCTGGCCAGACCTCATGTTGCTGTGGAGATACTGTGTCTCCTCTAGTGCAGGTGATGGGGAAGAAACTGCTGTAAATGAGTAACTCACATCAGCAAGGGCCTGCTAAATAACACCCTGAAACCCAACTGCCTGCAAAAACTGCAGTTTAAATTACAAAGGACTAGCATTGTTTACAAATATGTATTTAATCTTCATGTTGACATACTGGTAACATTTAGAATACAATCAAAGCTTCTTACTTGCTGCTACAAATATTCCACTGCTGTGTTTAAATCAGGGTTTTGTCAAGGGGTCTCTAAACAGGTAAAGGAAAGGTTATGGTTTGGAATTAATGGAATCTCAACTAATTGTGGTGGTTTGAAAGCAAAACAAGAGAGGCTCCAAGTCAGAAATACAATTTAATAGGAAGAAAAGAAAGAAAAGGTAAAATAAAATAAATGCAAAGAAATACAGAAGACCACTGACAGAGTCAGAATACAACCTGATCAGGGTGATGGAAGCAGTCCAGATGAGGTGGTCTTCCTGAAGCAGTGATCCCATAGAACGGTCTGGTAGCTCAAGTCCTCTGGGAATCCAGTGAGTAAGACCCCCACGTACTGTCTCAAACCCTGAGCTTATATCCAGGTGAGAATGCTTTGTTCCTCCCTCTGGGGGGAGCATCTCACAATGGGATGGTGAGTCATGCAGGGAGTCCTTGATGGCTCATTATACAGAGATAACTCCAGAGGGTGTTATCTATGAGTCATGGGCAAGGCATCTGATGAGCCATTAGCAGAAGATAACCCTGAAGGAAGGGATCCGGGAAGAGCACTGCTCCAACAATTGAATTCAGCAGATCGTTAAGATGGTGATAGAATACTTTGAGCACATCCTACACTACAACCCAGGACACTAAATTATAATAATTTAATGACTTGCATTAACAAATATACAGCTGGACATCAGAGAGAGATGTTTTCCCCACCCAGTCAACAACTGTGCAGGTACGCTGATGATAAAGAGAAGTTTTTAAACATCTTAATCCTAAGTAGGGATCCTAATGGGAAATATCACCCCAGCCTCCCTAGAATCCAAGAAAAAAAAATGTAAACCAAACCATTCAGAACAAAATTTTCCCTAATCTGGAAGTGGACTCTCAGTAAAAAAGAGAAACAACCTGAGGCAATTTTGGAGATCCTTAGGGCTAGAAAGAAAATCAGAAGGAAAACAAACTCCTCCAGGACCTCAACAACAAAGGGATGTAGAATTTTACTGCAGCGATGTGACAAGAGACATTTGCTGTTCCCCTTGAGAGGGTGTTGCTATCAGAACACATGGGCATGAACAATGAACACGTGCCTGGGTACTGCTAGTTTCTTTCCCTGCTTGATTTAGAAACAAAATCTCCTGAAGCACCAGCCTGTGACAAAATGAAATACAACATAGCCCTCACTTAATGTATTCTCACAACTGGACTGTAGTGTTGGAAACAGTGACTTTTTCAATGATAAAATAATGACACATCTTAATTAAGATGTTTTACAATAAAGATATGAGGGGTTAAGTTCAGCAAATCAGTGAGAGTTGTAAGAATAAAGCAACTCAGAAGTCAGATTCTAGAGTGACAGGGATACATGAGTGTAAATGAACACAAATATTGAAGACATTTACTTTCCAGAACAGATAGCTTTGTAGACTCATATATTTAAACCCAAAGAAAAATGGACTAAACTAATGAACTTGCAAAGCTGACAACATTTTACTTTGTCAACAAGAAACCCACATGTGCATTCAAACACACACAAGTCAGACTGATAACACCTTAAATTTTTGCTCAGTAAAAAGTGGACACACTTTTAGAGAATCCCATCACACCAATCCTTCACATGTGCTGATCCTACATACTTCTATTTTGAAAATTTCTTGTTTTAATGTACTTTTGAGTGTGTGGCAGGACAGCAGCTCTCCGCACAGGCAAGAACCTTTTTGAACAGCCTACTTGGTAGAGACTACAACAAGCCTTTCAAAATACAAACATATTTTAATCAACCAGAAGGAAGTTCAGGTTTGGCTACCAGAGACTCTACTCACTAAAGTACTTGTGATAATTTTCTCAGGTATTTACCTGCTCTGGATTTGCAGTGCTAGAATTCCTGTTTTGTTCTTCAGCCTCACTAAGGTACTTGTGATCATTTTCTCTATTTACCTGTTCTAGATTTGCAGTGCACTAGAATTCTTGCCATGTCCTACAGCATCTTCTTTTAAGTTTGACTTTAAACAGCATTTTAAGAGTTATTAAGCTTTCACAGATCTTACTCTAGCCTGCAGTGAGTGTTGGTGTCCATTTTTAATTACATTACAGGCTTACTGACAGATCAGAGCAGCTGAACTTGGCTGCAGTGGCGTGTGCTGCTCAGTGTTGGGAGCAGCCAGAGTGAGCTGGAGCAATGTAAACTCCCTGCCTCCTCCTTCTCCTCCCTGAGAGCATCACTGCAGATGCTCTGTGAGGCACGAGGATACCTTACCTTGATGACGGAAGCCCCTGCCCTGGAGAGGGGGCTGTGCATCTGCGCTGCCACTGCCATGTTGGCGATGGTGTTGAGATGGTTCATCTGGTTCATGGCCATGGCCACCGAGGCTGGGGGGAGGCTGACGGGGAGCAGGGGGTGCGACATCATCATGAAGGGCAGGTCTATCCCTGCGGAGAGCACGGACACGTCACCCAGGCACGCTGAGCGCCCACAGCCCACTGCAACATCCACCACGTCACTGGGACACCCTGCAGGGCCTGCATCCACTGCAACATCCACCACGCCACTGGGACACCATGCAGGGCTGCTGATACTGAGTAGCACGTGGCCAGAATGTAATAAGCCACGTGCTAATATATCAATCTCTGAGGGACCAGTCGTTGCAGAGAAGTGGCTATAATTAATTTGAGCGAGACTGATCCTCGAAGGTGTTTTGTAAATCAGAAGGTTTAATAAGTAAAAATACCAAAATAACAAATGTTACAGAAAACAAATAATAAACTGCACACAGGTGTCTGAGAAAACCTCTTGCACCTTGCTAAGACACCTCCAAAAAGCCTTTACTTCCTTTTGTGCTCTTTCCTAAATACTGAATGTTCTAGGAGGGAAAACCTGGCTTGCAGCCAATAAGATCACCAAGAGGCCTTGAGTTACACTCTCAGAGCCTAATCCATGCCCTTGTGCTGGCGCTGAGCCAATCTCTGTCAGAAGGGTATGGAAGTTTCTTGGTAAACTTCCTAATATGTCTAAAGGTAAACTGAACCTCTTTCCCTATTTGGAAGCACCTGCTGGAGGTGTAGGGAATGCATCACCACAGGCTGCCACATCCCACTGTAACATCCACCACTCAAACCCAACAGCAGCAAATCTTAGCAATTCTGAGGTTCCACAGGGAATAATTGTCTGTGCATCCCAGGAAAGGCTGGTTTGTGTTGGGGAGAGGAACATACAGTTGGGGAGTGACACAAAATGAATATACAACTGCACCAGTTCAGCGATCCCTTTAGTTAAGAGAAATGAAGAAGAAAAAAACCCCACAAAACATGCATATAATTTGCATGTTTTCCAAAATATCAGATGAATATTTATTAATGACTTTATCTTGTCATGCACTCCTACCAAGACTTCTTCCTATTACCACTTCTCAGCAATGTCACACTGAATTCTTATACTCTATTTCTTGAATCCAGGAGGCTGTGTCTTGGACTAAAGACACCACTGAGTGATTGTACAGAAGGTCAGTGAACTGCAACACGTAATGAGAGGTTAAAATTGTTGCCAGAGGTTTTAATTTTCAAAATGTCACTTTAAATTGTCTTCTGCTATGGATATAAACCAATTTAAGAAGGTATGAAATTTATTTGGACCAACTTGCAGATCTTGACATTGCCAAAAAGGTGAAGTTACTGCTAGCAAGAATTGGATTCTCATACTTCATTAATATCCATTTATCCATGTGTACTACTTCTTGTATTTGGTAATGACTGCACTGGAAAGCAAGAACAAGACACCAATTCACTGAGAAAAATGTTCAGGTTATTGTGCATTCAAGAGTTCTTTAGAGGGACCACTTGAAGACAGCTACTACAGGGCATCCAAAATTAATTTTTCAGAAAATAAAAACAGGACTCATTCTTCCAGACAAAACTGTCTTATCATTTTTCTAAATGACATTTAGATTAGAAATCCTCATTCAAAAATTCAGGTGCAAGTATTAAATAACACAAACATATAGCTAGTCATTACCACATGCCATTGAGATTGTTTATTGTTAAAAACTTTTTATCTTTTGGGTTTATCCTAACTATTTTAAAGGAGAAGGCCAGTCACCATTTTGGTGTATGACAGAACTAACAACAAAAAATACCACTGACTGACATATCATGTTATTCCTACAGAATTTGACTCCAGTGATATAAAAAACACCACGGTGCCCACCAGGAAAGGCAGAATTGCAATATTCCCATCTCCCACACTATTCCTGTTTAACATGAGCATATCATGATCAACAACTGTGATGTCTAATGATTCACTCTCTATTTTATATGATGATCCATGCCAATATTAATTATGATAGGCAATAACTAAGTCCCACATACATCTCCCTTCACTTTAAACCACACTGACAATCCCCTCTGGTGCCTGCATCCCCAAGCCTTTGTTCCCTTGCAGATCTCCCTTAACAGCCCAATAATCTTTCCTCATCCTCTATAGAGTTCCAAAACTCCCAGACACCATCTGGCCACATTGAGTTCTATGTCTACTTAAAGTCCAATTGACATGCAAACTAAATGCAAACTACAAACAGAATTTAACAGCACATCACCAGTTTTAAGACACAATCCATCAAACATTTCAGAGGACTATGAGGAAAATATATCCTGCACTTGCAAATCATTGGGCATAATGTCTGACATCCAGTAAACCCTTTAACAGCCTATAGACATTCACCTACTACAAAATGCACTGGAAAATATACTTAAGAGCAAAGAACACAAAATGTCTGTGTGTAAAAGAAATCCAGGTATTGAATTATGCAAGAATATAAAATGAAAGGACAAACTACAGAGAATTTGAGTCCTATGACCTGGTGATTTTTAACTACTGACAATCCAAAATGCTCAGGTCCACACCTTCCCACAAACAAAGCAGACTCTTTTTGTAGGAGTCATTTCAATAGTTCTTATTTGCTCAAGTCTGAGGCATGACAGACGTAGCAATGAACTGACTACTCCAAAAATTGTGTAAGTAGCCAGAAATGTCACTCATCTACTGAAACTAACACCAAAAATCAATTTTCAGAACTTGGAGGATGAAGAGCTTAAACAAGCAACAAGAGTTCATAAAAAATGAGCTTTTCATTCTTCATCCATCATCAACTAAAGGAATAAATTTACTCCACACTAATTTTTAAAATGTTAATCCCAAACATCTTTCTTGGAAAACTTTTTCCTTCCCTTCTTTCCCTCTTTGGGCACAAAGAAGTGGAACTGATGGCTTCCCACCTGCTCCTTTCCTAAGGGAAAGAAAAGAGATGGCTTTTTGAGGCACTCTATGTTCCAAATCCAACCTGTGTCATTTTATTCTAGTTGTTTTGGATAGCGGGGTTCAGTGGATGACCTTTTAACTGGACATTTTGCATTTATTCCTTGCTTTCCTATTTTATTTGGTGGGTCAGCATTTTCATCTGAAAGAGAATTTTCTCACATAGCTAAAATTGTAAGCAACTTTATGATTATTTTTCCTTTCAATCCAGGCCATGGAAATGTCAATTAAAGACTGAAAGTACCAAACCCAGCAGCAAGTGACTGACTATTCCAAGAGGGAATAGTCACTTGGACTTGGACTGATCGCAGGCTGATTGCTTGGACATGAGACACAAGTGCAGCTGGCAGTGGAAGGACTGACCCTCCTGTCACTCACATGTCTCCCATCATTCCCCCCCTCCCTGATGCTGGGAAGGAAGGCAAGCCCAGCTCCCAGCAGGTCTCCAGGCACTCTTTTTTCCCAGTGGGATCCCAGTACATACTGTTGGTGAGCAGGTGGTTCTGCTGGAGAGGGCTGAGCGGGTGTGCACTCCCAAGGCTTGACTGCCCTGACAGTGTGGGGTGACCAATGCTGTGCTGGGAGCCTGTCGTGATGGGAGACTGGAGCTTGTCTTTGTCCCAGGAAGATTCACTCCCACCTGCAAAACAGGGCACAACAAACCATGAGTGGCATGTACCTTTATCCAGAGATATTTTGCTTGGTTAGTAATGAGCCAACACTCCTTACCACAGCTGAGCACCTGGCACAGGCACAGCACTTGGAACCTGCACCTGAATTTTTAAAAAAATAAATTGATAAATAAGCATCATGAAAAAAAATATTTTTAGACACTTTCAGCATCACCTACTTTCAAAACATTGGTTTGTGGAAACAGGAAAAGCTAAATGTCTGAGAATGAAATCATCAGTCATGATTAAGTTAATTATCAGAAGGGGAACATCTGAGAGGCTGAGTCACCATCTCCTGCTATCACAGGACATGAGGCCACCAGTCCCTGCCAGACACTCATCTGAGTCCACCCTTGTGCTCCTCAGGCCTCTGCACTGTCAGTCCTGGAGGCACTTGGCCATTCCCTCTCTCCAGTGTCACCACATTCCAGCTGGAATTCACCCCTGAAGAGCTCACTACAGTTTATCTTTGAGCTTGGTTATCTCTGAGCTTCAGTAGCTCCCCCTCCACTGCTGGGCCTGGCCCTGGGGATGCCCCATGTGAAATCCTTCACTTGGTGGGTTAAATGAGCTGGGCACAGGCTGTGCCTGGAAATCATCAATATTCAGGAATTTCAACTTAAGAGTCCACAAATCTATTATGCATAGTAATTACTGTCTACAACAAACACAAAGTCTAGAAAACTGAGCACTTGGTGTCTCAAATCTCTGTCTGGTCTTCTGCAGCAATTTTACAGACTGTAGTTTTTGCAGTATTACATGCTCGAATAACAAATTCCTTTTAAACAGAAGGTTAAGTAGACCATGTTAGTGAATTCCAAAATACATCTGGTCCACAAAACAGAACACCTAAAAAAAAGTTAGACTGAACATTTCTAGAGTTAAAAGGTATTTTAAGATCACTCCCCTCTCAGGTACACCCCACACTGTCACTTAGATTATAGATTATTAGAAAAACATGTAACTGCAGTATTGATTTTGTTTTAAATTTATGAACAAGGATCTCAATTAGAATAAGTAAACAGATTACTGGAGTACAGCAGATAGAGGCAGCAAGCAAAAAAACATTTTAATTGAATATGAAAGTAACAGAGAAATTCCATTCTTTATGACAACACTTGGCTAATAAACATGATTAATACTGCTAAATGCAAAAGTTTGAAAGATCAGTGTTTGAGAAAAAAGGAAAACACTCCATCATTTTAGCACTATGTCCAAGTATGAATTATCTTCCTATAAAAGAGTTGTAATTTGTAAAATGATGAGTAATACACTGACAAAGAAAGATACACTAAATTATGCCATGTGATATAATATAGCATGGCATACTGCAGTAATTAGAACTACTACAGTTGAGGCTGTGTCAGCATCTTTGTTATTTAATATACTGTATATCAACTCTTTCAAATAACATTTGACTGCTATTTAGTGTGGAAGTTGTTCACTTTGACTATCGTGAACCTGGGATGGTATTATTTGGTGTGTTTCAGAAGTTAAATGTGCGATTTATGAAGGACTTTCGGAGGAAATGTCGAGCATTTGATTTTAACAAGTGAGTTTTAATTTTCTCCATATGCTTTTTCAACAAATTTAACATTTACACTCAAATTTAACATTTACTTCCTCAAAAAACACACATACTTTTCCATGAATTTTTTGCTTAGGAACACATTTTGTAGCTGTAATTTCACATATCAGGTCACTGGCCACAAAAATTGGACCAAAGACAGTTTGTTGGGAATTCTGAATGAAAAGAAAAAACTGAGTCTTCATCTAAAAGTTTCCCTCTCCCCGTGTTCCTCTGCCCTGGGTAGTTCCAGCCCTAGGCACAGACAGTCTAAACTCAGCTCATTTCGTTAATTCTGGAAGTTTCTCTTGCCTTTCAGAGCATCATGGCCCTGAGGCTGCAGTAGCAGAGCCCCAGCAGTTCCCTAAGCACAGCTCTACAACCGCTGCATGTTCTGGAGCAAAATTCCATTATTCCAAATTTACAGATGGAGAATTACCCTGTGAAGAAAAACGACTTGCTTAAGGAAACCCAAGAAATCTGCAATGGAAGGGGAAACCAAATTTAAATTATGTCACACAGTCCAAATCACTGGACCACTTCTCCTTACAGATGGGGACAATAAT
>VXBN01011562.1:0-85338 GCA_013397395.1 Sinosuthora webbiana
AGGACAAAATGAGAAGCCTGATTATTAAATATGATTTTCAACTTCAATATTTAGCCTAAGATGTAAAACTGACAGATTTACACTTTAGGAACAGGGCAAGGGTGAATATTATTGGCTCACCTCATGTTTCAGTTAATAAATGCCGATTTATTTGATTTTAAAGAGATTCCAACAGTATGAAATGTTAGGAATATCTCCAACTGCTTTTCCCAAGTTGCTTTTACTACTGGTACCACAGCAGTTAAAAGTTGCTTATAGTATCAAGAATGAGTTGAAGTTCCAGTATTGGAATTTTTTCTTCCTCCTCTATGAGAGTTCTGTCTTAAGTGCATTACAGGCATAATAGGGAAAATGCAATCCCAACAAATATTGAAAATAAGACAAAATTTGAATGCTGAGGGGCATAAGAATGGTTAAAAGCAGGTTTAATCAACTTCTGAAAGCACTTCTTAAGATATTGCAGCTTCCCTGGACTCATCCAGTGCTTTTTAATGGTCTTAAAAATGACTTTGGTAATGGTAATTTTAGCTGCTGCTTGGCATAGTATCATGTTTTTATGTGCTTTACAGTGTTTTGAGGCACAAGTATGATTTTAAAGACTCCTGTCAACTCCAAAACTGCTTGTAAAATGGGGAGTTATTTCAATCTAAAAGCACAATGTCTGAAAGAGGGATGGCTCTGCATTCTTCTCGAGCTGTAAAAATAAAATAGCAATGCACAGCACTGGCAGGGCAATTTGCACGTCTCAAACCCTTTAGAGATACTGTATCTGTAAATAAAATAAAGAAAAAAAAGAACGTGGAAGGATGACAGAATAAAGCCATGAAATAAATTGGCTGATCAGGCTGCATGTCCTGAAATGGAACGGGAGCTTTTCACAGCGGTCTTTATTTGCTTTTTGTCCTTTTGGCACTGGATTGTCCCCCAGCCTCGCTTTTTGTCTAGTTCAAACCAAACCCAACCCCAAATTGACATCTCCCTCGAGCCTTGGAATGCCTGAGCTCCAAATTTTAGAGCAGGGCTTAACTCTGATCAAAGCACAAAAACGTTGGAGGTTTAAGCAGGATCTCAAACGGGTCTGAATCAAGCTCAGGTTCGCTGGGGTGCCTTCCCAGACTCTCCAGCTAGGGATTTCTCTCAGGAAGAGCTGCAAATAGCCTGTGAAAGCCCTTCTTATGCCATTTTCAATGCAGTGCCATGGCAGCACAAGCCAGCTAATGTAAAGGTTATGCCAAGCTCCTCTGAAACTGCCCAGCTGTGGAGCTGAATGCCCACACAGGAAACAAGGCGGGGCATTTTCCCCTGCGATGGGGTTGCTTGGTTACTCAGTTTAAATGTATGGCTCTATGTGGCTCTTTATGAGGACCCTCAGCCTGTAAATCAAGTTTTAGAGAATCTTTCATGGCTGTGTTTTTTCCCCTTGAGTGTTCCCTGCTGAATGGAAGTGGAGGTAAGGACAAAGCACTGCTTCCTTCAGGAGCAGCTGTGACATTTTGGAGAATTGAGTGCAGCTGGAAACAGAAATACCTGTTCAGGCAGAGGGAGATGTGAGGTGCTTTAACTCAGCCTGCAAGAATCTCACTCCTTGCCTCTCCAGTTCGGAGAAGCTGCTCTCGCTTTCCCAGGCACTGCCAGCTCCCAGGAGCTTTGCTGGGGGTTTCAATCCATAAAAGACCCCAGGCTGGAGATTTCAGCATTGACATGCTGGGGTTGTGAACGATGGAGATTTCTTGAACTGGGCTCTCTCAGCACCTTGTCCCATCACCAGCCACCTCAGGGTCACAGCTGCCCTCGTGGCACTCGTGCTGGCAGGGTTTTAGTGAATCAGTGCAGGTGTTCTGGCCTTGTTCCATCCTCACAAACTCCACTTTCCAGCCCATGGTCAGGCAGAAATCCAGTATCTATTTCCTCATTAATCACTTAATTCCTTATTTAAAATGGCCACAGTATTATTGGTGACTCAGGCTTGAGGATGGGACTTGGTGAGTCTCACTTTGTATCTCCAAGACTTCTGTGTCTAATGGGCTTAACCTTGTAGAGGAAATGGGGAGAAAAGCCTTTAAATACTTTAACATTGCAGAATGTTTGGGTTTGAAGGGACATTAAAGATCCAAAATTCCATCCCATGCCATGTCAAGGACACCTTCCACTATCCCAGGCTGCTCCAAGCCCCAAAGTCCAACCTGGCCTTGGACATTTCCAGGGATCCAGGGACAGCCACAGCTGCTCTGGGCACCCTGTGCCAGGGCCTGCCCACCCTCCCAGGGAACAATTCCTTCCCAATATCCCACCATAATTCCCCCCTTGTCAGTCTGAACCCATTCCCCTTGTTCTATCACTCCAGTTCCTGATGCAGGGTTCCTCTCAAGCTTCCCTGTATCCTTTCAGACCCTGGAAGGAGCTGTGAGGTCTCCACAAAACCTTCTCTTCTCCAGGCTGAACAGCCCCAGCATCCTCATCCTCTCTTCATCTCTGACTCTCCAAGCCCTCTTTCACAAGCTCTTTTCTTCCCCTCTCCACGATGGAAAGGGTCATGGTTGGAGAAAAGAGTGTCCATGAAATTAAAACTTCTGAATGTTGAGAGTTGGTTTTGTTTAATTCTCTCTTGAGCTAAATTAAAATATGTATCAATACAGAGGGAAAGAAACAAAACATAACAAATCCAGACTTTTTGCTGCCCTCTAGAAAAGTCCCCTCTGCTTTTTTTCAAACTCTGCTCCCACTCTGTGGAAAATAACTTGGACTTGCTTGCTGGGTCAGTGTTTTTGTAGTAGCAAAGAAGTTGTCATTGCCTCGTTCCCACCGAGTTTTCCTCTGTGTTGGATGTTGTGCTATCCAAGGTATTTTTTTTCACGTGCATATCAAAGAAAATGGCTTTAGTGGCTCCTTGAAGAATTTTCCATTTTGCCATCTGTCTTATTGACAGCACACAGTCACTGAAGTGGATCGGAGCCCTGAACTCGCCATAAATTCTTGTTTGCTGCAGTGTTTGGGGATGATAAAGTGGTTTATTGAAGCCATGGAGGGACTAGAAGGTTGGTAGGGAATGGTTGGATGCTGCCTCTTCTTGCACCGTGATGGGGTTGGTACCATATGAACAAGATGTGACTTGTTCAAATTAAGCTTGCCCCAAGATGCTGTGGATGCTGCACACTCGTGGATTCAGGAAGAGTTTGGAAAAACTAACAAAAAGACGAATTTAAGAGTTAATTCTTTGGTTTTTCCTGTCTTGGGGAGCAGTCCTAGGAAGAAAGGGATTGATGCTGAGGAGCCTTCCACTATTACTGACAAGGTTTAGAGTCTGATCCTCCTTTCAGTTAAAATTGAAAAATAAACTTTTTTCCCTGCCAGCAAATAAAATAATTTCCTTCAACAGTTAGTGGGTACAGCTTTATTAAATGGAAAATCTTTTAAATTGGGCTGAGTATCTGCTAGGAACTGAGTCAGGGGTTTGAAATTGCCCGTTGCAGTCCCATTGACTGTTTAAATAAAAACAAACGGAACAATTTATCTGACTAAATAAAAGCAAACTTGAATATAAGATAAATAATGAAATAACTCAGAGTAATGATTGAGTGTTTCTGCAGCAGCTGGAAGAAGAGTTGGTGATTAGCATGTGGAAGTGGATTTTTTTTTTCCCCCAGTTTTATTTCAGGAGTGCTCAGGAGGAGATTGCAGTTACTTCCCAGAATCATGTCCCGGGAAGGTTCAGGTTGGCTTTTTGTTTCCCCAGGAAGGTTCAGGCTGGCTGCTTGTTTTCCAGGTGATTGTGCTGTTCTCTCTGAAGAGCTCCTCACTTATTTTTTGTGTCAAGGTAAAACTCCTTCTGTCTTTGGATGGGTAGGACTAAGTTAGTGAACTTTTTTTTCCCAAAGCTGTGCTCTGTTAATGGGAATGCAAATCCCCTCTCGAGTTTTGTGGGAGAATTTTTGTGCTTGAAGTCACTTTTTAGGGCTTTGTGGGCCAAGCCATTTTTCTTAATAAACTTTGAAGACCAGAACAGCCCTCTCCTGACACTGCTCCCACGTCATTCAAATGTTTTATTGAGCTGGAATTTAGAGATATAGGAAGTATGAGTGCTTATTTGGGGTTTCCAAGTGATTGTGTTTGGTAGGGGCAGTATAAATGCAATTCTGGATGGCTCTGACTCCTCTGCCTTGATACCTGCATTGTCAGTCTCAGTGTGTGTGAGGTTCAGTTGTCCCGGTGAGGGTGAACATGGGACCTCTCAGAAATGTGAGTGTGGGGCCTCACACAAAAGTTTCTGAGGAGAGATTTGCAAAAGCTGCTGCAGCCTCATAACCTCCACACACAGTGAGTGGTGTAGGTATCTCCAGCTACTCCTTAATCTGTTGTCCACAGCAGAAATTGTCCCTGCCTGTGGCAGGGGTTGGAACTGGAGGATCCCAAAGGTTCCTTCCAGCCCAAACCATCTTGTGAGTCTGGGAGTCCCTCCAGTGATGGGGAGCAGGAGACCAGTGTGGAAAATCCTGTGAAAGTGCTTTTTGGAGGAACCGGTGCCTTTTGGAGATGGCAGTCCCCTGGCAGAGGGGCTGTGAGGATGCAGGTGGCTTTTGGGATGGTGGGAATGAAGAGAAGAACTCAGGAGGAGAAAGGGAGCTGCTGGAAACTGCAAACCCCCATAGTTGTGGGGCAGTGGTGGTTGGAGGAGACCTTTGGCTGTCAGGCAAACCCCAGCTCATGTGACCACGGTGTCACAGGGTGGTCTGGGTTGGAAGGGACCTTCAGGATGATCCAGATTTCCCCCCTGCCATGGGCAGAGCCACCTCCCACTGGAGACTTTTCTCTCTGCAGAGCTCTAGGCGCTGCCTGTTGTTTCCTCACACTGGTAGTTTGTTATTAGGTCATTCATTAACCTTTGTTTTAATTTTCGTAGATGATTCTCTGTGCTTTTAGCTGTAAAACAGCAAAAATAGGATGGAAGGAATATTCTCCAAGGAACAGAAATTCTGGATGGGAAGGGGATTTGAAGGGGTTTCAAAGGTGGCAGGAAGATGATCCCGCAGGTCTGTGTTGGGAAAACACCTGATTATCCAAGTTGTTGAGTTTGTCTGTGCTCAGGCTGTTTGACCTTGCTGAGCATCTCACCTCGGACAGTGATTGAGGGTTTCCTCTGAGCCATCTCATTAAAAATAATTAGAAATTAAAATAATGAAAATTAGCCAGCAGAAGCCAAGTAGAGCTGAGCCTTGACACTGTTACATGGAGAGTTTGCTAAAGAGGTTCTCACTTTGCTCCCAAGGAGAGAGGCCCTTTATTTATCCCCTTCTCTTGATTAAAGAAGGGTAAAGCAGAAGCACTGTTAGGAAAAACAACAGTTAAGTTAACAACAGGAACAGAAATGATTTGCTGCAAGGTCTTAGGAAAGCCTTCAAGAGCTTGTTGTTTTATTTACTAAGTTCTATTTGCCTTTTCTGTAAGGAGTCTGGGGCGGGGGCCCTGCTGCCTCAGGATTCCATTTACCAGCACTGCTGCTTAAACATAAAATGCATCATGAAAACTGTAGGGAGGGAAGCTCATTTATGGAATGCTTTTCCTTTTTAAAGTGTGTTTGATTTATCATGATTTGACTTAAAAAACCTACTCCATAATGCCCAGGAATTTCAAGGACAACTTGTTTTTTGTTGAGAAAGTTGGAACGGAGGCATGTTGTGGTAATACATTCTGGTAATAAACTGCAGTGTAAAATTGGAAGAGGTAAAATACTGGCTAAAAGAGTTCTACCACAGGGCACCTTTCTGCTCTTTGGGTTTAAAGTCTTGTGGAAATATTTCTTTCCCCAGTCACCTTTGGGGCTGCAGTTATTCTGTGCCTGTTGAGGTTGAATAAAGCAGTCTTAGTGCTGAATGCTGAAATAATTTCTGTTGAGGATCATTTAAACAAAATACTAGAGAAGAACATTGAGAGAACTGGAGCGAGTCCCAAGGAGGCCTTGGAGATGCTCCCATGGCTGGAGCCCCTCTGCTCTGGAGCCAGGCTCGGAGAGCTGGGGGTGTTCACCTGGAGAGGAGAAGGCTCCAGGGAGAGCTCAGAGCCCCTGCCAGGGCCTAAAGGGGCTCCAGGAGAGCTGGAGAGGGGCTGGGGACAAGGGATGGAGGGACAGGACACAGGGAATGGCCTCCCACTTTGAAAGGGGAGATTGAGAAGGAATTCTTTCTTATGAGGGTGGTGAGGCCCTGGCATAGGGTGCCCAGAGCAGCTGTGGCTGCCCCTGGATCCCTGGAAGTGTCCAAGGCCAGGCTGGACTTTGGGGCTTGGAGCAACCTGGGATGGTGGAAGGTGTCCCTGCCCATGGCAGGGGTGGCACTGGATAGGCTTTAATGTCCCTTCCAGCCCAAACTTTCTGGGATTCTCCTGAAAACAGAGCCTCGTTAATGTGACATCACTGAGGACAATTTCCTAAGGGACAGCGCTCATCGGTGTTGCTCTTTAGCTCTAGGAATTTATTTTTCCCTCCTTGCCGATTTTCCCAAGTGTATTTCCAGACAACTTCCATTTTCCTTAGTTAAATAAATTCCAACTTCTGTCATCTTCATAAGACAGACTCTTCATCCTCCTGATGATGGGAATAACTTTTCTCTGCACCTGGCTGAGAACACCAAAGAAGTTTTTTGTCCCCAGGAATTCCCACTATGTCGGGCTGGTGCCTGGTTTACAACACAGTGCTTGAGCTTAGTGTTTTTTGAACCCATTTTGCTTCGTGTTGATTATATTTTCTGAGGGGGAAAAAAAAAGGTACCCCCATATTTTTACAGCGTGCCACTTGTCTTCAAGGTTTTTAATTAATATTTTGTCTCTGAATTGGATATTTGTGTCAGACCGCAGTTTTAGATTTATCTGTTCAGTGCGTGGCGATGGATGTGGATGGATGAGTCTGTGGCTTTGGTATGTTTTTTCCTGCAGAAGGGAAGGGTGAGGTGGCAATGTCTGAAAAAGAAGATTTGGGTTGTGCTGGCATGGTGAAATGATGTGAAATAATCTGCAAACTCTTATCTATGCAATATTTTTTTTTTTCTTCACAAAGCTCTTACTGGTGCCATGGGGTGATCCAGAAGTTTCCTATTCCCATCCTACTTGGTTTTATTTTTTTCCCTCTCATAGTTCTGGCTCTTGCTCTAATTTCTCCTTTTCACTAAAATTTATCTCATGATAAATTTTCTTGCTTCACCTGCTCACGCTGGCAATAAATCCTCTGCAAATTGTCAAGTTTCACTGGCCAGCCCTGTCTTTTTTCTGAGACTCCCAAATCCACACTGGAATGCTGGACATTCTTTTTAAATGTTGACCATTCCTTTTAAAATCACTGTACAATGTTTTGTTTATCTGAATTCTGGAAATTAAGGTGTGTTTGATGGAAAACCAACCTTGGGAGAAGTTGTTAACATGGACATGTGATTTTGCTTGTAATTTTGATAATTTTTTTACTGAATATAAACTAGAAGTTGGCCTGATTTGGCTGAAACTTTCACTGGTACACCCAGCAGGGAGAAAATATCATCATGGAAACAGAGAAGGGGCAAAAGCTCATGGATTTTTTTTAAAAATAATAATTATTTTTTTAGTGAGAGATATGCAATTTTTAGATTTAAACATTGTCCCTGCTTTGGATTTTTGTTTGGATATTTAGTTTGGTTTTTCTTTTATTTTTCTAGTCACTGTTGTATGGGGAATACCAGGGCTCTTCCTGAAAACAAAGTTGCAGTAAAAGTTTCTATTGTCGAGCTTCTTTGCCCTAATTAAGAGTGTTGAAGGGTACTTCAGTTTCCCAAATCCTGAACCTCTAGAAAATGATAACACACATCTCTAGAAAAAAAGTTTGAGTTGGTTTTGTTATGGCCCTGGAATGTTTATTGTATCCAGTGAAAACAATGAGAGCAGGGGAAAAAAAATAGAAGGCCATATTTCATACAGATAATGCAAACATTTCTTATCTTCCCACACAATGTGCCCGTAGGAAACTACAATGGTATGAAAGATGTGGTTTTCCACTTGATTTATTTGCTCTGTTAATGCCTGCAAAACAAAAAACTCTAAAATAAAGTAATAGTTAATTTAATTCTTAAAAACCAACCAAACAGAAAATTTTCAATTGTTATGTATCGAAGTAGACCATATAAGAATGAAAGGAATAGGGAGGGAGAGTTCATGCATTAATAATTTTATTTAGACTGCCTAAGGCACTTTGAAATGGTGAAGTGAGCACGGAGGTATTTGCTCACAGGTTGGGCTCGGTGATCTTGGTGGTGTTTTCCAACCTGAATGATTCTGTGACAGCAAACCCAGTGTGGTGGGGCAACACAAAGCTGCTGCTAGAGGAAAACCCAGTGTTGTAGATGTGTCCTTTAAGGGCTTCACCTAAGCAGAGATCTGAGAAATGCTTCACTGTTCTCACCTCCCTTTGTAGGCCTTGTCTCTGCTGGGGTAATTAGAGGCTGTAACGAGCTGCAGTGTGGGTCCTTTGAAGTCTACAAATGTGTAATTTTTACCATAAGATGGGAAATAGAATTTGCCTCAGCTTGCTCTTGTGTTTAATTTACAGATGATTTTCTGTTGGCATTTGTGCGTAAAAAATACACCCCAAAAAAACAAAACGAACCAGTAATACCTGAGTATTTCTTTCCTGTTTTGAGTCCGGCACTTGATTGGAGGGGGCACCATTTCACACAAATGGGTTTTGGTTGGGCTGTGTATCAGAGGATCCTCTTAAAGTCTATAAAACCATGGGCAATGTCAGATAGTCCTGTGTGGTGAATTGGGAAGGAGAATGGTTGACTTTTTTCTCACTGAGTCAATGAGGGTCTTGGAAAAGTAAAAACTCTTCCTAGTGAACTTTTTATTTCCATGTGCTTTAAAGCAGGTCGTGGTTTTCTGCTCTTTAATGCAGCAAACCTGATCGGTCCTAAAACAGTCATCACATGTGGTGATCATGCTTTTATGTATTTTAAGGCTCCGCTTATGCGTTTGCTACCTCTGCATGTACTGCTTGATATCTTTGAACGTCTCTTTTGAGTAAACCAACAAACTCTTACTTATTTTCTTTCGTTATTCTGCTCTGCTTCCATTGATGACTCTAAACCTTTGACTCCAGACTGGCAATATGAGGGTAAGATGGCAAAATATGACTTCCTGAACATTGCTCGTCTGCTTTTCATTTGTGTTCTCCTTAGAGTTATTAAAATTCCATTCACTAAGTAGATCCTTTTTGTTGCAATTAAATTCAAATTATGTTTGTTTCCGTTGTGAAGTTTTAATTATGATTTATACCTTTTAATCATCCCTTTGTTATTTCTTTGGGTTAAATTACCATCGTATCCCCAGTGTCCTGACAGGAATTGAGATTCCTGGTGGGATCTCTAGAGCAAGACACAAACAGATTCATTAGTGTAGCCATCCAACTGGATCGTGGTGACAACAATCCTTCCCTGGGAGGGTGGGCAGGCCCTGGCACAGGGTGCCCAGAGCAGCTGTGGCTGCCCCTGGATCCCTGGAAGTGTCCAAGACGAGGCTGGATGGGGCTTGGACCAACCTGGAAGAGTATAAGGTGTCCCTGCCCATGGCAGGGGGTGGAATGAGATGGGCTTTAAGGTCCCTTCCAACCCAAACCATTCCATGATCCTGTGATTTGAGGGGTGTGTGTTCATGACATGCAAAGAAAGAGGAAAAAACATATAACATTTTTGCTGTTCAAGTGTTTTAAATATGGATCATGCCTGAGATATTTTGTCATCACATCCTCCCTTGCTTTACAAAGTTTCTCTGAGTAAGGGATAAGCAAACAGCTCTGACTTTGAACCTCTGTGAGTGTAACTTTACTATCAGTTGTAGCTCATACCTGCATCACATTTAAGGGAATACTTGCCTTCAGCATGCCAAATATGCTGACTTTAAAAAAAAAAAAAAAAAAAAAAAAAAACCCAACAACAAAACACCAGAGATCCTACTTTTAGAATTAGAAATAACTCATTTTTTCATCTTTATAGATTGCAAGTTGGCCAGAACAGGTCCTCCAGCCACAATAGTTCCCATTGACGAGGAGAGTCGCAACGGTGAGTGCCCCACAATTATTTATAACACAAATTATTTATAACCTTTAAGGTTTAAGGTAACCTTTATAATCTTTAAGGCCCTTGTTGCAAATAGACCTTCCTAATCTTTCTTAAGTCAGTGGGACAGTACAAAGTTCTGGTCAATATTTGGTTTTGTTTAGGTTAAGCTGAAATCTTACTCTGCAGCATCAAAGGAGTGTAAACAACATGGTCTTCTGGGTTTCCCATGTGGCTTTTGGAAGGTTGTTTGTTGGTTCTTTCTAAGTTTAAGAACATGGGTTTATGGACACCTCTGAAATGGAAGAAGTTGGTTGTAGTCATGGAAATTTCAAAAGAAAATGAATGTCCCTTTTTTTCAGTATTTTAATTCTCCTGACAAATCATAGAGTTCTCAGACTGTTGATCTGTGTGGTTTAAGGATTGCATTTATGCAGAGTACTGTGATGGCATGAAGTGCTTTACCCTGTTACAATCAGCTGTTGCTCCTTCTCGGGTTTCTTACAACTGGAATACCCATCCAGTGATGCCGATTCTTGGGTTTGGTTTTCTTTTCCCGAGATTCAGGTGGTGGTTCGAGTGGGCCCTTTTTTTTGCCCTCTGAAGGCCCCGAGCCAGACGCGAGAAAGAAGCGGAGTCTTCAAGGTCTTTTCTCTTTGGTTTCTTGTGTTGTTTATTATTTCCTTATCTTACAATGTTCTCTGTGCCCGGCCGAGATGTTCACAGCAGCTCGGACACGAGGCGACTCCCCCGGTGATGGGAGGTCGTTACCTTTTATACAGATAACTACGTGTACATTATTTACAATTATGTGCCAATGTCTATAACCTATACTAAAGGGGTCAACTCTACTCTGACCCAATCTCCTTTAACTACTTTGTGCCACCGTCACCAGAAGATGGAGGCCAGGGGAGAAGAAGGAAGGACTCAGGGCAACACCCTAAATCCTCCATCTTGTTCCCCATGCACCTACATACTAAGAATCCTAAAACTACAAAATTTTCCACCCAGTGACGAACTACACTACTGTCTGTCACATCTTTGTGACTTGTAATTCTTGTCTCAGTGTTAGAAGCTTTTTCCATGGACTGAAGTCAAAGATTGTGTCCTCCTGGGCTCTGTGCCAGGGTCTACAACCCCCCTGTACAAATTCCAGACCCCCCTGTACAGATCTCAAACCCTCTTGCTCAGGTCCCACACCTCTCTGCCAAGGTCTGTGGCCTCCCAGGGCACCCAAAGGAATGCCCTGGACTCCAACACTCCTGAGAGTAAGTTACTACTCTTTCCCGCTTTTTATTCTGTGTGTTTAGGGATTATTTTCTTTTAACCTTGCAAGCTGGGCCTGGTTTTGTGCTGTGTGTGGTTGTGGTTTATCAGATATGGGTGCTTGAGATGGTGAATAAAGCCAGGTCATGCTGGTGGAGCCTCTCTGCTGTTATTCCGAGAGGAATTCCTTGTTGGAATTGCTCCAAGTCAGATGGGTAAATGCATTTATGGGTAAAATTCCTCAATAAACCAATTTTTAATACACCCATGTGCTGAAAAGCTCTGGTACTGGGGTGGCTGTTAAAACCAGGCTCTTTTCCCTCCTCCTGGGGTGGTTTTTCCTGCAGTCAGGAGTGTCCAGAGGAGGGCTACGAAGATGAGTGTGCTCTTTGAGTCGGATGTGTTGGTTCTTGGCAAGCTGCTGTTGTATCCTGATGTGTTCCACTTGTGGCCTGCTCAGTTTTGGTGGGATGACCCCCTCAGCTAAAATGGTTTGGCTGCCAGAGCTTGTCTCTTGTAGCCTTTCATCCTCCCTACTCATTAGAAATAAATCCGTACTAAGAGCAAGGGGTTATAAATAAATCCAAACCTGCTTTGCCATTAAAAAAAAAAAAATCCAAAAAAACAAAACAAAACAAAAAAAAACCCAACAAAAACAAAACAACTTTGTGGAAACCTTTAGAAAGAGAGGTTGAGGTTGTGGACTCCCCATCCCTGCAAGTGTCCAAGGCCAGGCTCGACAGGGCTTGGAGCAACCTGGTCTAGTGGGAGGTGTCCCTGCCCACAGCAAAGGAGTTGGAATGAGATGAGCTTTGAGGCCCCTTCCAATCCAACTCAGTCTGTGATATAAAAGTTAATAAGGAATGCATGGTGTTCTACATTTCTTGTGGCCAAACTTTATATTGGGATTTCCAAGAGATGCAGAAATAAAAATCCACCTCATTTTGTTCTAGCCTACACAAATATGTTTCTAGATCACTTAATGTGTGAAATCTAATCTTTATTTTAGTTCTTGCACGGCCCTGTTACTTCCAAGGGCCTGTTATTGAGGTTGGAATGGCTTTCCTGAGGTTTTGGGATGAAGATCTCAAAACAATGGCTGGAACATTTCATTCATTCAGTGCATGTGGTGATTGTGTTCTGGCAACACAATTAAACAGAAAATCCTGCTCATAAGAAATAGATATTTAGTTCCATTGTGCCATGGCACATTGAGCCCCAATCATTCCTACTTCACAGCAAGTCAGAGACCGGCAAATCTCACGGAATAAAAACATTTTCCCGAAAAACTGTTGCTTGTTTTCATAGTCAGGCATACAGGTACCGTGCCTGACCTTTAAAGATCTTCTTGAGATGAGCAGAGATGTTAAGATTTGACAGTTTCTGCCCATGGGATGAATATCTCTCTATATCAAGTAATTTAGGTACAATAGTAAATTACATTATAATTGCGCTCATGTGAGCAATTCTGGAAGGAGTGAACTTGACCTTTCTTAAGGAATAAATGAATTATTTTATGATTTTCCCTGTGTTGAACTGAATTGGGTAGTAGCATTTCAGATCTATATTAACAGCAGAACTGAATTTTTCTCAATGATTTTTATAGGCAGAGAGTTCTTTTCGCCCTTGGAAATTTTTTTTAATTTAATTACTGGATTTGAGACTTGGTTTTAACTTGTTTTAAAGACTGAATGAGCCTTATTCCTAGGTCAGACTTTCTCATTGCCAGTGTACCTCAAGTTTTTGGAGGCCTCCATGTGGAGCCATTCATGCTTTTTCCCTTCAGATGAGCAGCCTGAAATTCTCGGCTTTGAATCTTTGGGCAGGCTTTTTGATGGAAAGTATACTCTTGGAAAAGGACTTCTACAAGGCAAGATTAAGGGATTTAGAGATTAAATTAGAATTTGGAAGAGAAAGCAGAGATTGGGATAGAGGAAACAAGCAGACCAAAGTGAATTCCCCTAATGTGAGGACAAATAGGAACTGCTGTCTTGATGCTCCATCCAGAACAAAAAAATCCCACAGTTGGGAATGCTTTGTGTGATCTTTCCCATCCTAGAAAAATCAGTGTTGGTGTGGTTTGCTTTTATTTTGGTGGGTTTTTTTCTCCCTGCTTCCCTTATGATGGTATGAGTGCTCTAATGAATAACAGGAGCAAATCCCAAAACCTCCTGCTCTTTTCCCTCCATGCTCCTTGGGGATGTCTGACACAAGGAAGCGCAGATTTTGTGGCTGCAGGTGTGTCAAGTGTTACTCTTTTCATCTTCCTGGTCTCTTAGCAGCAACCTTTTGTCAGCCTAACTTCCTGGGGAGGCAGGGGATGTGTGACTGTGCTACAAATCCCCTTCCATAACCCCCCATGGGAAATAGGGCACACAAATGCAGGAAACAAAGCTGTGGGGTTTTTCCCCCTAATTCTGTTGGACTAGTTTATTTTCAGTTTTATTACATGTAATATTGGAAGAATGGATCTGATTGCTGAGGCACACTGATGATTTCCATGCTGGTCCAAATTGATTTAACTTGGACTTCAGGGACAATCAACAGGGATTGAAGAAAATGTCCCCAGAGGCACAAAATCCCTCCAGAGGTGGGCTTTGGTGTGCTCATAATGACTGGGAGTGTTGACTCTGAATGTTTGTTTCTCAATTAAATGTTCAGTTACCACCAGGGCAGGTAGGACTTGAACTAATTAGCCCTGAAGAAGGAAGAGTCCTGCTATCCCAGGCATTTTGGCTAAGGAGAAAAGTTGTTTAGTAAAATCAGCTTGGAAGGTTGCCGTGACCTAGCACAGGTGTATCAAGAAATGCATTCCTTAAGAGCTGTGGCTCGGTGTTCATTTCCTAATTTTCCCTCCAATTTAAGGAATAAGGATGAATTAATGACTTGAAGGTGCTTCAGCCTTGGAGGGCTTTTCCAGCTTAAAGGATTCCGTTATTTTCTTGTATTGCCTTCATGAGCATCTCACTCTTTAATTTTAAACAAAAATACTTTCACCCATTGCTCCCTGTCTTTCAAAAATCAGCTTTAGGAAGGAAAAGTTTTAGTTTTACCATTTCAGTGGATTCTGAGAACAGCGTTTCCCAAGTTTGCAGTGTGGAAAGACACCAAATTGTGATTTTGTCTTGATTTTTCTTATTTTTCCCATAAAGGCGCTTGGAGGACTCTTTGCATTTTGCTTTTACTTGGTGCACTATTTTATGTATTGTTTCTACAATGGAAAAAATTCAAATTATTAGTCTATATGTTGTTATCATTCCTGTGAAATGTTTCCAGGGAGAAAGTGCTTCAGATGATTTTTAATCTAGTTCATGCCATTGTCTTTGTGCCTCTCTGCCCACACATAGATTTTTCCCCACATCTTTAGACAATCTTATAGCTCCCTAAAATGTTTATGAAGGTTTTTGACCAGCTTTTGAGCGTCCTTTACAAATTTATTTTCGCCAGCCTGGGATCTGCATTGTCTGGCAATGGAGATGTGGTGTGGTGTGCTGATCTAAGTTAAGGTATTGCAGCTGATAAATTTTGGAATTAAACCTGGCCACTTGTAGGCTGAGGGTCTGGGCCCAGTCTAGCCTTTCCAGCTCAGGGTGCAGTTGAGGTGGATGATGTGATTTTAGTGACAAGTCTCAGCAGTGTTTTGCTGAATCTCTGGGTGCTGATGCTGCTCTGTGCTCATTAATCCCAGGTCTAAGATATTAGATTAGCCAGCAATACAAATCTGAGCTGGATCAAGCCCAAGCCCACAATAGCATATGCTTAAATTAGGCCTCACTCTGTGGAGTTTATTCCACCTTTGTGTTTTTACAAAGGAAGAGAGGTGATCCATTAGATCCAATAGCTGCCAGATTGAGTAACTTCTGTCAAAAGTTGTTACCCTTGTGGAGTGTTCTGGGTAAATTCTACCAGGAGGAGTGGATTTGTATCGATTCGTGTGCCTCATGTGGCTGCAGCCGGGGGCCAAACACTGACTGTGCCACAGGGTCACATGGCTGGGCAGGTCTGCTGCCTCTGCTTGTCCCTGGGCTCATCTGGGAGCCTGGGGGTTTCCTATGGATGCTGCTCTAAGAGGAGAAGGACCTGGGGGTGCTGGGGGTGAGAGCTGGGACCCAGAACCCCCCGTGCCCTGGGCTGAGCCCCAGCGTGGGCAGCAGGGGAGGGGGGATTCTGCCCCTCTGCCCCTGTGCCCAGGTGAGACCCCACCTGCAGAGCTGCCCCAGCCCTGGGGCCCAGCACAGGAGGGACCTGGAGCTGCTGGGGAGAGGCCAGGGGAGGCTCCAGGATGAGCAGAGGGATGGAGCAGCTCTGCTGGGAGGAAAGGCTGGGAGAGCTGGGGGTGTTCAGCCTGGGGACGAGAAGGCTTCAGGGAGAGGTCAGATCCTCTTCCAGATCCTTTATAAAGGGGCTCCAGGAGAGCTGGAGAGGGACTGGGGACAAGGCATGGAGGGACAGGACAAGGGGGAATGGCTTCCCAGTGCCAGAGGGCAGGGATGGATGGGAGATTGGGAAGGAATTGTTCCCTGGAGGTGGGCAGGCCCTGGCACAGGGTGCCCAGAGAAGCTGTGGCTGCCCCTGGATCCCTGGAAGTGTCCAAGGCCAGGCTGGACTTTGGGGCTTGGAGCAGCCTGGGACAGTGGGAGGTGTCCCTGCCCATGGCAGGAGGATGGAACTGCATCGTCTTTGAGTTTCTTTCCAACCCAGACTGTGTGGTGCTGTGAGAAGTACTGGCTCTGGTTCTGGATTGTTCAAAGCATTCCTGTGCTGTTTAGGAGTGTGCTGATTAGACTTGGAGAAAGGGGTTAAATTGGGCCGTAGAAATCCACTGGTGACAATGAACATTCCAGGAAAGTTTCTGGGACAGGACTTCCTGCTGCTGCCTCCCTCCCTGGGAGTTGGGGTGCCTGTGACAAGGTGCAAGTGCCAGGGAATCAAGAGACACCCAACTGTAGCTGACTCGATTTCTCTAAATGTTCCAGTCCAAGAACTGTCCACAATATCCTCCACAATTTACTCAGCTAATAAATGACTTCAGTGAGGTGAAATGTGGGATTTATTCTTCTTTATAGCTTTTTTAAATGTTTTTTTTCCCCATTTTTTACGTCAGCAGCTGGCTCAGAGGTGTTGGTTGCTCAACTCTGTGTGCAGGTGCTTCAATCAAAATGTGCACGAGGACGTATCACTTCTTTCCTGACAATTTGATTTAGTTTATAAATTCATGAGATGGGAGAAGAGGGACAAAATTTATGGAAATTATTTTTGTTTCATTCCAGCCTGTTTGTTCATTTCTGTTCCAAAAGGATGTGTTCTCCAGATTTGGGTATTAAGGATTTCATTGGGAAGTAATGAATCAATTTGGTGTCTAATGCTGTTTCTATGCCATGGATTTAAATTCTCATGTTTTTCATGTAGGATAAATGTGTAAAGACTGAGGAAGCTTTAAAATGGATCAATTTATTATTCTACTTCCATTTATCAGCACATCAGCAATGGTTGGGACTTAAGCAGAGATGCTTTTAAAGATCTCTGCGATTCTCCTCTTCCAGTTATTTTTTTTTTTTCATTATGTCTTAGAAAAAATAAAATCAAAGTTTCAAAAAGCAGGAGATAATTCAGGGTGGGAGTAGTAGAGAAAAGTTGTCCTTTTAGCAACTGATTAATTCTTAAGGGTAGAAAATAAAGTTGGAAATATTTAATCATTTTTTTGCTGTCGGCTGTCTGGACAGAATATTCTAACCTGGTGATGGTGCACTTGGGAGAGGTGGAACAGAGCTCCTTGAATTACCTGCAGGGATAAGAGAGAGAAGTGATGTTTCAATGGCAAAAAATAGGAATTTAACTCCATTTCGAGGCAGGGGTAATTTTTGTGGATCACGATTCTGCTCTGTAATGCTGAGGCCTTTTCAAAATGTGTTTGGGATTTCCTTTTTTACTGGAAATTCTCCTCAGAGTGACTGGAATTTTTCTGAACAGCTCATCTCTGACAGTTTGAGTAGTCAGATTAAATTATTCAAATTAAGGGACATGCTCCATTCATATTTCCAGGATGTCTGTTTACCTTTGCCAGTAAAGAACTGCATATTTCCCTAATTATTTCTTCCATACAGTTCTGCAACATCAAATGTTGTTTCAGTAGCAAAGCTCTTTGATTGTCTTCTCCTTCACAGTCCCAGTAAAGCAGTGCAAGAATTGGAGGATTTGAATCATTTTAAGGCTTTTTTAAATCATTTTTGCTCCAGGGAGTGGGAGGTGATGGTTGGGATTGATGTTCAGAACTGCACTGTGCTTTCCAAGTGTTTTGGTATTGCTTTAATTTTGGAGTGTAAACAGAGCGCAAAGCAGGGTTGATAAGTCTGGGGGAGGCTGCTCCAACCAGCTCCCAGCAAAGGTCAGCCTGGGTCAGTTGTCCCATGGCAATGGCTCCCACGGAGCTGTCCCTGGCCTTGAGAGCTCATGTTTCCTCTCCTTCCACCAGCAGAAGTGGGACATCGATGTCAGAGAAAATGGGTCTGCTCCTTTCTGAGGAATGGTCTTTTATGTGAATTCTTTGTCAAATGATGGAATTTCTACCCTGAAGCTCTGAATCCATTCATCCCTCTTCCCTCAGCTCTGGTGACCTCTGTGGCCAGATGCTCCCTTTCCAAAATTCCCAGCTCTCCTGGTTCTTGGGTACTGGAGCTGCTCAGTCTGGAATCAGCTTTCTGGACCTGCTGGGGCTCTGCTGAGCCAACTCAGCTCTCAAAATACACCTTTGATCAGCTGAGTCTTGTGTAGGAATCCCAGACTGGTTTGGGTTCGAATGGACCTTGAAGCCCATCCAGTCCCACCCCCTGCCTTGGGCAGGGACACCTTCCACTGTCCCAGGTGTCTCCTAGCCCCATCCAACCTGGCCTTGGACACTTCCAGGGATCCAGGAGCAGCCACAGCTGCTCTGGGCACCTGCCAGGACCTCTCCACCCTCACAGGGAGGAGTTTCTTTCCATTATCCCATGTGAATGGTTGGAGCCATGTCAGTTCTTTTCCAAGTCCAGTTAATACCGGGAGACACATTCAGCAGTGTCATGGGCCTCCCAAACTGTTCTCCTTCTGTCTCTTCTCTGCCAGAAGAATTCCCCACCTTACCTTGTTGGGAAACAAAGTGTTCGATTAAAATGGACAAAACTGCACTAAAAATGAGAGCTGGTGGTGCCAAAGGGCTGTGGAAGTGCTGGAAGGGGGAAGGTTTGCACGCAAATCCTGTGTTAGTACCCAGGGAGCAGGATGCAAAGGGTGGTGTCCAGACACAGGGTGGGCCCCTCCCTGCTTCCCTCTGGGGCACAACAGGGATATAAAGAACCTATAGAAAATCCATAAAGTGAGAAGCTGAGTCATTGTGGCACCTGCACAGGGAAGAAGTTTGTCCTCATGTCCAGGTGGAATTTCCTGGGCATCATTTCCTGCCTGTTCCTCTGGTGCCATTGCTGGGCTCCCAGAGCAGAGCCTGGTCCATGCCCAGAGAGGGTGTGGGTTCTCCTCCCTGGGGATATTCCAGACCCATCTGAACACAATGCTGTGCCCTGTGCTCTGGGATGGCCCTGCTGGAGCACGGAGGTGGCACCAGGTGCCCACCCAGCTCCCTGCAGCCTCAGCCATCCCGGGATCCTGTGTCCCATCAGGAGGTGCCTGAGAATCTTGGGAAGTCTGTCCCCCAGGACAAAATTCCCATTACTTTTCTGAGATGTTGTCTGTAAGCCAGGCATGCTCTTGAAAAATTACTTCCTTCCAAGGAAACCTCACCTAAATTTCCATTTAAAGTGATGATATAACCCCAGTCCCTTTTCACACCTGGGTGAGCAGGTATGGCTTTGCATTTCCCATTCTTCAACATGTGTCTGGATGTGGCACTGGGAGCATGGATCTGGACCAGGTGAGTAATGAGCTGTCCTCAGTGTTTTCATAACCCTTCCAACCCTTTCCCCAAAAAAGGGGGAGGGGAAGGGGAAAACATAGGAAAAAATGGTTTTATAATGGTCCTGTTCCAGCTTCCTTTAATTGCACAAATTTTATTTTGATTATAAAATGGTGGATAACTGCTTAGTTATTCATGGATAATATGTTTCTCCCGCACATTCACTGTGTTCTTAAGCAGATTGCTCCAAAACATCAGAATTTTTCTCTTTATTCCAACTTTGAATCACTAATAAGAATCACACTTAAGTTATTGCTTGTTTTGAACAGCAGAGTGCTTGGAACAGTAAAATAATTCAATAAATGATGGATTTCAAAGCTCTGCTTGGCTCAAACATAAATTACATTTGTTGGTTTAGTTTGTTACACAGTCTCATGTGAAAGCTCCTTGTATCCTTTCAAATTTTCAAAGTCATGCTAATCAAGCCAAATGTTCTGCTCCATGGCTCTGAGAAATTTTTCCTCCTTTATTCAACCATCATTTTTCATCATTACTCTGCTATTCCACATTTTTATCCTATTGACACAATTGTTTAGGAACATAGGGCCTGATTAAAATAAATCATAAAGTCTGGACATTCTGGCCATCTCTGAGTTATACCATTACCCCAATCCTAGGGATCATTTTCTCCTTATTATAAGATTGTTTTTTTCTGGAGTTGTTTGGGGGAGTTGTGGTCTGGAGGGGCAAGAATCTCTGGGGGTTTAACCAGGCCAAGTGCTGATGCTACACTGGGATCAGGACAACCCCTGGGGTCGATCCAGGCTGGGGATGAGCAGCTGGAGCAGCCCTGGGAGAAGGACCTGGGGGTGCTGGGGGTGAGAGCTGGAACCCAGAACCCCCCGTGCCCTGGGCTGAGCCCCAGCGTGGGCAGCAGGGGAGGGGGGATTCTGCCCCTCTGCCCCTGTGCCCAGGTGAGACCCCACCTGCAGAGCTGCCCCAGCCCTGGGGCCCAGCACAGGAGGGACCTGGAGCTGCTGGGGAGAGGCCAGGGGAGGCTCCAGGATGAGCAGAGGGATGGAGCAGCTCTGCTGGGAGGAAAGGCTGGGAGAGCTGGGATGGTTCAGCCTGGGGACGAGAAGGCTCCAGGGAGAGCTCAGAGCCCCTGCCAGGGCCTAAGGGGGCTCCAGGAGAGCTGGAGAGGGACTGGGGACAAGGCATGGAGGGACAGGACACAGGGAATGGCTTCAAACTGACAGAGGCAAGGATAGGTGGGATATTGGGAAGGAATTGTTCCCTGGCAGGGTGGGCAGGCCCTGGCACAGGGTGCCCAGAGCAGCTGTGGCTGCCCCTGGATCCCTGGAAGTGTCCAANTTTTGCCCAAATATATATTAGTTCTTTTCAGAAGAATAATTATACGTTGCTGCTACCAGGCATAAAATTTTATTTCTCAGGATGGTTTATGAGCCCAATGAAAAACCTGGCACATGTTGCTTCTGAAATGCACTGCTGAGCATTCTTGTTGGGCCTATTATTTTGTCACTTTCACAACAGGGTGAAGTTTAAAAGAGCAGTTCTGTGACAAATTATCTTCCACGCAAGGAATTAATAGTTTTTTAGAAAGGGCATCCCTGAGGAAAGCAGCAGCAGGGAGAACCACCTCACTTTTCAAGTTTGTCTGTGTGTGTGTGTTTTGATGGTTTTTTGTTTCTTTTTCTTTTTTTCTTTTTTTTTGGGGGGGTTACTGATCCTGTTTCCCCTCACATGCAGCTCTACACACTCTGTTTGATGCATCCAAGTCTTTCCAGTAGTTCCTCCCAGCATACAAAGGCCTGGGGGAGAGAATGCAGTGCTGGGCCATGGGCTGTTTCTTCCCTTCCCTGGGATTTCTCGTGGATAATCCTCAAGTCTGATGAGGAGAAGAAAGTTCAGGGGGGCCCCATCCACCACTCCCTGACACAAGGGGGCAGCTGGGGATGGAACAGGGACAGGACAAGGGGAAATGGCATCAAGCTGTGCCAGTGTTGAGGTTGGATATTGGGAAAATTCCTCCCTGGAAGGGTTGTCCAGCCCCGGCACAGCTATCCATCCCTGGAGGGATGTGAGAGCCCACATCCAGTGGATGTGACACTTGGGGACACAGGTTAGTGGTGGCCTTGGCAGTGCTGAGTTAACAGTTGGACTCAGTGGTCTCAGAGGTCTCTTACAGCATTAATGATCTGTGATTTTCACCTGGTTGCTCCCTCTGTTAACACCTTTGTGCCTCATTCCTTTTACAAAACAAAAATCTTACTGAGTGCCTTTGGGGATTCTTTTAGGAAGGATGGTCCCTCACTCCAATTAACTGTTGAATGTCCTAATTTCTAAGTTTTGTGGCCTGTGAGTTCCTCTTCCTGTCTATTTCCCTTTCCAGAATTGCCTCTGCTTGCCCACAGATTCCCTGAGAATTCCCTTCTGGCTTTGTCTGGGTCTCCTCGGGGGCTCCCCAGCTGTGGAAGTGCCCAAGGCCAGGTTGGATAGGGCTTGGAGCAACCTGGAATAGTGGAAGGTGTCCCTGCCCATGGCAGGGGGTGGAACAGGAGGGGGGTCCTTTCCAACCCAAACCACTCACTGATGTGGTTGTTGTATCAGAGCAAGAAGCATATCTCCACTTCCAGATCCTTTAGCAACTAATTGGAGGCAAAATTTGAATTATCTGTCTTTTAGGATTACAGTTGAATGAGGTTTTTTTGTAAACTATATCTCATCAGATAGTAAGAAGTTTCCCAGTGAAGGAAGGAAAGAGGGTCACCAAAGGATTGATGTTTATGGTGTAATTTTCTACACACCCATGTTCTCTCCCTTGGGTTTTTTGGTGGGGAAAAAAAGGTTTGGGTTTTTTTTTGGCTTTCTAAATTGGGTAAGTGAAAGCCAGTTTGTTGTTACTTATTTGCTAAAGGAATTTTCTGGTGTTTGTTTTTTCCCCCCTGACTTTTTTGAATATCCATGAAGCCTGTTACCCCACGGAGCCCATTTCTCTGTGAGACCCCACACCCCCAGTGGGCTGTCAGCATCCATCTCTCCAACAGGAGTGTCCTTGGAACCCTTGCCTTCCCTTGGCCATGAGGGATTGCAGTTTATTTCTTCCACTTCTCTTGTAAAAGCAAAGCTCTGGTCAAAAAAAAAAGTCGTGTGATTTCCCCAACATTCAGCTGTGTTCCACTGGATTTTTCCAGCCTGGAAATATGAGGATCTGCAGCAGGACAGGGGAGTTCTTTGCTGGGGATCCACAGGATGGGCTCATCCTCCTGTGCTTGCTCCAGGCTTTTGGGAGGGATTTCCTGCTTCCCCTCCACCTGCCATGAGACGCTAAGGAACTGCCCTGGGTTATTAAAACCCTTTCAAATCCCATCAGTATCAACTCATAATGTTTTTAAATGTGTTAGATTTGTTAAGTGACCATATAGGGTTTGTTTCATGCTTTTGTTCAGCATTTTATGCTCCTGCTGAAGCCCCTCCAGGCACTTAATTAATCTCAGCAGTGAGAAACCATTTCTCCTGAAGGTGTGTTGTCACCACGGGTGTTCATTCCTTCCACCTTTCCCACAGGAGGCTCTGGATTTTAAGGATCTCTGTCTGAGAGGAGCTGAAAGGGAAGGATATGCTGCTTTTCTTTGGTAGTGTAAGCTTGAGGGTGGGCCTGAAGGATGATGCTGTCTATTTAAAAAAAAAAATAAAAAAAAATTAAGAGGATTAAAAAAAAGAAGAAGAAAGGACAAAAAATTAAAGAAAAAAGCTCGGTAACAGTGGAAAGAAATACTTATTTCCATAAGAAGAACTCCTAGAATCATGGAATTCATAGAATCATTAAGATGGGGGAATACCTCCTTGTTTCATCAGTGTTCTCACAGAGCTCTCAGGTTATTGAGATGTTATTTTTCCCCCTTGGAATGCTGTATGATTGAGGAAGCTCAAACAGCTTCCTGCTATTCCAGTTATTTTATTAACAACATCTCAGGCAAACCACAGGTTTTGATCTGTGAAACTCTGTAAAAGGCACTTCTAAAGCACCTTTCTTTGCCCAGGCTCTGCCCCTGGAGCACGGGCTTTTTGTTCAGGTCCCTGGGGACCAGAGCTGGTTGGAAATAAAGTGTTAAAGATCTGGCAGCGCTATTTCTTGCCTGTTGTTAAGCTCTCTCATGCATTATTTATCAAACAGCAGGTGAAGACTTCAACCTTTTTATGATAATTGATAGTGGTTAGAATACAAGATTACAAACAGCTCCTGAGCACCGGTAAATGCCAGCACAGGAGGTGGACTGGCAGGACATGTTTTTCATCGTTAAATCGAAATATATGAACTTTGTTGGGCCTCACTGGGTCAACGTGGAGGGGGAGAGGAGAAATAGGTGATAAAATTGTGTATAAATAGTTTTCATGGGGCTCTGCCTGCTTGGGTAATGCAGTGCTCATGCAAACTTCAGCGCGGGGTGACAGAACTAAAGGCACCTTCTGTGGGCTCACAGGAAGATTGTTGTGCTTCCCTGGAACACAGGGTGCTCAGGGAATTGTTCCCTCCATCACCTGGGGGGTTTAAGTTGTTTTTACCTGGGGTACAAATAGAATTACGCCTGCAGTTAGAATTATCCCATGTAAGCCAGAAGCTCCGGGCACTTCCTTTGCTTGTGCCAGATTTTGCACAAGTCCTTGGCATGGTTGATGCCTGCTCGGAATTCAGGTGTCAAAAAAAAGGTGCTGGGAAGCTGTACTCCTGGTTTAGTAAGGTTATTCCCAACTTCAGTTAGTAAATTTTACCTCTTTATAACCAGACAAGGAATTGGGTGGTTGGGAAGTGTGAAATTCAGGACTTCCTGCGCTGTAGTATCAACAGCATTTCAAAAGAGAGGAAACAGAGGCAAAAATAAAATAAACCATGAGCTGTTAATTCAGCTTGATAGAGCTGAAGCAGCTCCATATTGATGGCTCATTATTTTTAAATTGACTGAGGGTTTCCTTTCATTAATTCTTTATTCTGCAGACAGATGGGAAACGGTGGCTGCTTTTTTTCAAGGGCAATTTCACCCAACTGACAGCACTTGGGAGCTTTGGGTTGGGATTTTTTTTACTGTTGAAATATGACATGGCATAGATTAAAAAAAAAAACAACAACAACAAAAGGGAAGATTCTTTAATTAAAATGTGCTGCCTTGGTTTCGTTTAATTGTTTTTATAATTAGTGGCATGATCTCTGTTAATTTTCAGCTATCTGAAAACATGCCTGGTGGGTGTCAGATGTCTCTGCTGGATTAGTAAACATTAAAATACATTAAAACCACACATTTGCTCTCCCTTCAGTACCGATTTTCACCATCCGTCTCATTCAGCAGCCAGGCAGGGCCCTGAACATTTGGATATTATTTTTATTAGCTCTAATTAGCCTTTCAGAATAACGAGCATCCGTGGAGTAGCTCTGTGCATTCTGAGTTTTAGATGTTGGGCTAGTTCTGGGTTGTGAGCGCTGTCTGTGATGTTAAACCCAGAAATGGAGAAGGAAAAAGCTGTGAGTTGAGCTAAGCCTCTCACCCTTCCCTGCCTCATCCCATCTAAGCCATCAGGGGCTTAGGGAAGCAGAACATGCTCCCAGCTCCAGCCAAAATACGAACCTTGCTGTTAGGTGGGTGCAGGGATGAGCCTGAGAAGTGCAGAAGGAAAAGTGCTGAATAAATGATCAAGTCGCTGTGACCTCACAGTGTTTATTTTCCCCAGCCATCACCATCGTTATTAATGAACAGTCCCACCCCATCGTTGATACAGCACTTGGAAAGTTAAACACTCCACTTCTAAAAGAATATATTTAACTTGTAAAGGAAGTATCCCAGCTTTAAAGGAAAATATCCCGCTTCTGAAAGAAAACTTGCCTTCCTTCTTCCCGTGGTGGGAACCCAGGCTTGCTGGGCTGCTGTTCTCCACAGTGAAAGCAGTTTTTGCCCTGGGGCCTCAAGGCAGCACAAGTCTGGGCATCTCATTCCTCAGTCTCTCCTTGATGAAACAGAAAAAGGGAGTTTTAGAGCATTTCTGATGAAATCAAAGGTTCTAGGATATTGGGCTGGACTCCTCTCCAAGGACTCAGGTTAATTTGACTCTCTGATTTTTGGGCCCCAGGACCATGCAGTGCTCCCCCATTGCTCTGCTAATGCCAGGCACAGCCTCATTATCCCGTGGTTATACACCTCCCCCCTGTGTCAGTGCTCCTGGACAATGTCTCACCTCCAGCAGGGATGGCAGGGAGGTACTGGAGGAAAACTGGGCCTGGCATGAACGTCTGTGTTTGCCCTGACTACGCTCAAGGCCTGCAACTTTTGTCATCTCTAAAGGAAAGACGGGCTCTGCAGCGTCTCGGTCCTTTCCAGTCAGGACACTGCATTTCCAAACCATTCCCAGACCTGGATCTGAGTATTTACACGTGGCTGAGGCAGGGATTTCTTCCTGGTTGCATTTGGAGACCTCAGCTCAGTCGCTCTTAAACTGTTTAATGTTCATCCAGCTTATTTTCATAGTTTCATAATCAGCTTATGTGATACGAGGCCATGAATATTTAAATTTGGGAAGTTGCATTCCCTCTGCTCTCCAGGCTTGTAATTTCATTACAAATAACCAATTTTATGTACTTTTTCCCCCATTGTCCAGTGTTAATAAGTGCATTATACTCCTGTAGCATGCATTTGGTCTCCTCTGTCTGTTTGCATTGTTTTTCCTGGGATCAGCCTCCAGCTGATGTGTGTATTTACTGGGATTAAAGAATAGCACAGTGTTTGCTTTCCCTGTTTCAGGACTGTTGCCAAGGGATCTGAGCACTCTTGGCTCTTCCAGGAGACATCCACGTGCTGGGACCAGAGGCACAGAACTGTTACACTGGTTTGGCATGTCCTCTGCTTCAGTGTCAGTAACCAGGGTTTCAGCAGCATCTTTTGGCTTAAACCACCTCTTCCTGCTGGAAAATTGATGTTTCATTATCAGTGCTTCTGACCTTTCTGTCCTTTGGACAGAGATGTTCTGCTACACCAGCTCTGGTTTTTGGCTGTCTATAAAACATGACAGTGGAAGATCTTAGAGCTGCTTGCAAGGGCTTGACCTGGTCAGTCACAGGTTTCTCCTCAGGTCTTTTGTTTCTCTGGTATTATCAACTTTCCTTCTGTCTCACATTTGGGAGAGCCCACCTGCAGAGCTGGCCCAGCCCTGGGGCCCAGGACAGGAGGGACCTGGAGCTGCTGGAGAGAGGCCAGGGGAGGCTCCAGGATGAGCAGAGGGATGGAGCAGCTCTGCTGGGAGGAAAGGCTGGGAGAGCTGGGGGTGTTCACCCTGGAGAGGAGAAGCTTTGGGGTGAACTCAATGTGGCCTTCCAGTACCAAAGGTGATGGCAGGAGGGATGGAGAGGAACTTGGGACAAGGGATGGAGGGACAGGACACAGGGAATGGCTTCCCACTGCCAGAGGGCAGGGCTGGATGGGATATTGGGAAGGAATTGTTCCCTGGGAGGGTGGGCAGGCCCTGGCACAGGGTGCCCAGAGCAGCTGTGGCTGCCCCTGGATCCCTGGAAGTGTCCAAGGTCAGGTTGGACTTTGGGGCTTGGAGCAGCCTGGGATGGTGGAAGGTGTCCCTGCCCATGGCAGGGAGTGGCACTTTCCAACACAAAGATATGATTCTATGATCTCTGTTAGTGCTCAATGGCTTCTCTTTTCTTGAGCCTTTGCTTTGCTTTGCCTGATCAAATTATTTTGTTTTGGCTTTTTTTTTTTTTTTTTTTTTTTTTTTTTTTGGTTTCTTTCTCTCTTGAGAGTTACATGTCTGTGTAACCTTAAAATTAATGAAAAACATGTCCTAGTCTTTTGATGAGAAAAACTTAATTACCCCCGTATAACACTTTTTTTTTTTTTCTGTGAAGAACATCATGGCAACCTTAGCAGGTGTCATCATTCCCCTGTGGTGAGGCCTTGCTTCATCTCATTTATCCCCAGAAACTACTAATTGCAGCCAGTAATTTACAGTAGTGTTACAGCTGATGGGAAAGAGGAATCAAACAGCCTTAAGGTCTGATCCAGGGGCTGCCTGCCAGGGTATCCTGGCCAGGAGTTGGCAAATCCAGAGAAAGCAGGCAGGACAGTCAGTGGGTGTGATGGATGGAGCTGCAAACAGTGGCACAGAATATATATCATGGGAAAATGTTTGAGGTGTGGGATTGTTTGTGGTGGTTTGTTTTTTTGTTTGTTTGTTTTTTTTGTTTTGTTTTGTTTTTGTTTTTTTTTGTTTTTGTTTTTGTTTTTGTTTTTTTGTTTCTTAATGATTTCCACTGGGGTTCTTGTGTGGTTTGGTTTTGGGTTTATTGTAAAAATGTTAAATGCTGGACTTGTGCTTTCATAGAATCTGATGGCAGTTCCAAGGTCCTGCGCCCGAGTGGGAATGGCTTTCTTGGAGCCCAGTATATTTCCATGATGGTTGAGTTGCCCACCCCAGGATGTGTCTGTATTTTATGTGCTGATCCTGCAGAAGACTCTTCTCCCTTTTCTTGCATTAGCTGGAAGGTGACATCCCTTGTCACTGCATCAGCCAGACTGACAGGGGTTTGGGGGTTCTGTCAGATTTGGGGCTCTTCCAAAGGCAGGGGTGGATTTTCCTCTCACTGACAGAGGAGTCTTCCAAACACCTTCCAGTGCATGAATGTTTTTAGTGATCCCCATGTCAATCAGCCTCTTTAGAAGTCTTCCACATAGTTTATTTTGAGCAGAGATGGATGTCCAGATATTAAGAAACAGCAAAGTGAAGGATTTCTGGAGCTTGTTCTGCTCAGGAAGCAGCATGGGATGGGTGCTCCTTTCCAAGGATTTGCAGCACAGATGTTGCCTCATTCTTTTACCCTTGGGCTATTCCCAAAGCCTCAATAGGTCACTCCTTTGAGATGCTCTTCCTGACCCTGAGGAGCAATCCAGGCTGTGCTGAAGGTCAGATGAGGTTTGAGGGGGCATCTTCTGTGGGTGCTTGAGGAAGAACTTCCCAGTCACCAGGGAAGGGACAACAGTGTACTCAAGTGTTCTGGTTCCTGGCAAGACACTGTCAGAAACCCATCTCCAGCCATGTTCATGTAGTTAATTTCCAACTGGAGACCAGGAAAAACTCCTGGTTTTGGTCAGCAAGCCCTCAGTTGTGGTCATTCAATTAACTGAATACCCAAAAGAAGAAAAAGGAAAAGAAAAAAAAAGGGGTGTGGCAGTTTTTTAAATGTTAAAATAATAATTATTATGGAGGAAACAAACAGCAAAAGAGAACTTGGACTTTAAAATGGACATTTTTGCAGCTGAAATCAAGAGCTGTGTCTGGAACTCAAAGTTGACAGGTCATTACTGTGGCAGTAGGAAGTTGTTGGTGCTCCAGCTTCTAATTCCCTGCTGTGCTAAGTGGATCTTTTTGCCCTCTTTGAAAAACTCCTCTTCCTTTCTGATTTGTATGTACTTGAAGGCTGAGAGACCTTTGGTGTTGTTTCATGCTTGCAAGGACAAAGTTAATCCCCAGCTGTTTGTAACACTGTTCACTTTCTCTCTATTAATCTAAATCAATCAATTATCCTAACTTCCTTTATGAGAAATATTTATGCCTACTCAGAGCAGAATCAGTTCAAATTGATTGCATCGTAATTGGATCCAGCATGAAATATTTTGTTTCTTCTCGGTAAGAGCATGGGGGAAATGTTGTCCGTGGCAGGATTTAAATATCATTTCAGGTGGAGAAGAACAATTTTGGAGCTGCTGCCTGTACTGGTTGTCTGAATAAAGGAATGGGCTGGTTTGGCACAGAGGACCTGGGTTCAAGCCTCAAAATGCTGCCTTCGTGTGACCTACCCAGCAGAGAACTGGGAATTACTGCTTGGAAGGCGTTTAGTCCAAGATTTGTCTGGTGGAAAAATTCTCCTGTGAGGGGTGTTGGGTGTGGGACACGCTGGAATGAGCGCTACCTGTGGGACCTTCCAAACTGCTGTTAATGAGCTCCCAAAAATCAGTGAGGCTGCTGAGGAGAGAGCCACCTTGTTGTCTGAGGAGACACCTTATTGCTCTTTAATGCTCTGAAAGGAAGGTGGAACCAGATGGGGTTAATCTCTTCCCTCAGAAAACTGGAGATACAATGAGAGGAAATGGTCTCAACTTGTGCCATGGGAGGGCCAGATTGGATATTAAGGAAAATTTCTACATGGAGAGTGTGGTCAAGAATTGGAATGGGCTGTTCAGGGAGGTGGTGGAGTCCCCATCCCTGGAACTGTTCAAAAAACATGTGGATGTGGCACTCGAGGACATGGGCTAGTGGTGACAGCAGTGGTGCTGGGTTGTTGGCTGGATTTGGGGATATTAAAGGTCTTTTCCAAGCTTAATTATCCTTTCTCAGCTCTGTAAAGTTGCCAGGCAAATTATTGGCCAGCTTGATGTAGCTTAAAGATTACATGTGGTATGTTCCCACTGAAGTCATTTGTCCCAAATAAAACAGGGTGAGGAGCAGGCGGTGAATAGCCTGCACAGCAGTGCCTCCAGGTTTTTCGTGGAGTTTCATGTCTCCTTTTAATAGCTGTTGTTTCAGACAAATTTCATTTCAGCCAAAATGGCATTTATGGTTAGAAGTCTGGAGGGAACCTGAAGAATGAATGGTTTGGACAAATGAGTAATTTGAGGGAATTCATCTTCTGTGGAGGAAATACAGGGATAGGGTAGAATTTGATTAACTTCAGGTAAAGAACAAGGAAGAAGTGCCTTGGGATGTAAGATTTTACTCTGATTAGACCAGCCAAGCAAGCAGACCAAGACCAAATATGCAGATTTTTGTACTAACGCTTGAAGTCTTGAAAACTGCAGCAGCGTGGTGAGATCTGTGTGCTCTGGACATCTGGAGTTCATGTTGGAACAGATGCATCACAGATGTGCTGGAAGGCAGGGAGCTGATGGGATCTGTACAGCAGCTGAAAATGAGAGTTACAAGGGTTGTTTGCAGTAAAGCCCTAAAGGAAGCCCAGATTTATGAAAGAAAAAGGATCACAGAAACCCAGACTGGTTTGGGTTGGAAGGGATCTTAAAAGCCATCTCATTCCACTCCCTGCCATGAGCAGGGACACCTTCCACTATCCCAGGTTACTCCAAGCCTCGTCCAGCCTGGGCTTGGACACTTCCAGGGATGGGGCAAAGAGGACAACAAGGCCTCTGGAATGTCCATAGGCAGAAAGGTCATGTCTGAAAAGAAGAACTTGGATATTTGAGCCCTCCTTGCCAGTTGGGCAGCCAAGGCTTGGTGTCCAGTTCAGGTGGAAATTATTGATATGCCACGTTTTAGCACTGATTTTACTGAACTCTTTCATGGTGTCCTTGCAAAAGCAAATGCTCAATGAGATCTGTATGGGAATAAATGCTAGGAAAAGCTCTGGTTTTGGCAGTGACCTAATTGTGACCATCCGGGACTTGAAGGAGCCAACAAGAAAGATGGAGAGGGACTGCTTCTAAGAGTGCCAGGACAAAGGGCAATGGTTTCCCAGTGCCAGAGGGCAGGGATAGATGGGATATTGGGAAGGAATTGCTCCCTGGGAGGGTGGGCAAGCCCTGGCACAGGGTGCCCAGAGCAGCTGTGGCTGTCTCTGGATCCCTGGAGGTGTGTCCAAGGCCAGGCTGGACAGGATCAGAACCTCCCAGTAAAGAGGGGAAGCTTTGAGGTGATTGGAAGCTAATGGCTCCCTTAGAGCTGTTGAATGCACTTCACAAAAAATATCTGCAGCCTCCTTGGAAAGAGTTAGAGAAGGAAGAAAGCTGGAAGGATTAGAGGGAGAATCTACTCAGCTTGGAAAATAAATAAACCAACCCATTTTTAAGTTTGATGCTGCGGGGATGGATTTTAAAAGTATTTTTCAAGAAGAAAACTGTGAACCCTCGGAGGATACAAATATACTGAAATAAAACCATAAGTAGGAGCAGTTGTAGTGCCTGGAAGTAGGTATGGGAAATTTCTGCTGGGATTGAGCCGAGTGTCACAGGAAATTTGTAGCAATAACAAGATAAAGCCAAATAATCACAGGTACTCTAGCCAGAACTGAGGATTACACCAGATAAATGTATAAATCCAGGATAACTGTGCCCCAGAACCACCTGCCAGTCACTTCCTTACGGTAAAATCCGTGCTTCTGGCGAGCTTCCTTCTTCTTTTCTGCCTGCCATGAAAATGAACTGGTTGTTGGATCAAAACAACCGCCCTGCTGTCTTTGGGGACAACGTGGGGAACTGCCACAGCTGGTCCTCAATTTTTAGCTCTGAATAAACAACGAGCAATTGGCTGTTAAATAGATAAAATATCCAAGTGTCTATAGTGTCTTTTTCACTTGACAAGGAGTGTGGAGTTGGAATCATTAGCTGAGCCTCTCTGGTGGAATAATGGAATTTGTGTTAGCGTTTGATATTCTTTACTGTCTGGGCATTGTACAGTGGGTAAAATAATTCCATTTATGGAGCACTGGTGGATTCATTAATAGGAGAGCAAAGGTGCTCTGCACACTTTACAGCTGCTTATTTCCAGGGATTTCCCTGCAGTGAGCCCTGGCTACATTGTTCTGGTTGAATTCAAGCACCAAGGTGATTCCTGTCAGGACATATTTTGTGTTTTGCAAGATGAGTACCCCTGTACTTGAGCAAAAATAAGGTTGTGGGAATTCAAGGCCAGGTTGGCCGAGGCTTGGAGCAAGTTTGGATTGTGGAGGGTGCCCCATATCATGGCAGGGGGTGGAACTGGATGGAATTTAGGGTTCCTTACAGTCCAAACCCTTCTGGGATTAAAATGTATTAATAATACTAACAATGAACAGGAAAAAGTGAGAGAGGAATAAACCTCAAGTCCTAACAATATTTCTTACTTAATGATTGCAAAACCTAAATTGCTCTTTAGAGATATCATCTCCCAGCAAGCTTGGTGGAAATTCCCCTGGATAATAGAGTTGGCCACTGCAACAGACTCCAAAGTGCCACTGCCCCCAGATCTCCCCCGCTGCTGTGTCTTTCTTTTCATTAATTGTAATAAATGGCCTGGACTCAGAGAAGCTCTGCTTCAACCCAGTTTGCAGGAGCACAGAGTTCCTGTGGTATTTCAGCAGTTCATTATTGCAATTAACATATTCAGGCATTCCTTCCTTCAGTTTACTCTAGCAGAGGTCTCAGATAATGTGATTACCAGGTATAAACTGTATTCTAACTTCCCCATGTGCCATTCAGTCAAACCATGGAGCTTTATTTGTGTAAATGTTAATTATTCTCCTCATTCCCAAACGTGTTTTTCAGGTCA
Source organism: Sinosuthora webbiana (assembly GCA_013397395.1). Taxonomy (NCBI): domain Eukaryota; kingdom Metazoa; phylum Chordata; class Aves; order Passeriformes; family Sylviidae; genus Sinosuthora; species Sinosuthora webbiana. Next base: position 32,542 of record VXBN01011562.1, read on the forward strand.
GCTCTAAACTGAGAAAGTCCTTTCAGCTTTGCAGAGCTGATCGAGAGCTTTTCTGTCCAACATCTGCATACGGAGGCAACTTTGTGCCCAAATCCCCAAATGTCCATTAGAAAAACAGCTTTTCATGGCACATTATGAGTGCTACTCAACCACCAAGCTGTTTCCATTATTCGATATTTATCTGAAATTGTGTTTGAAGTGTTGTATCCAGCACACTGAAAAGCAGGCTTGGGAGTTTTTGGCCACTTCTTATCGCATCCCCTCACTCTCTTCTGAAAATCAAGCTGGCTGTGTTGTTCTAAATGATGGTGTCTTCCCAAGCTGGAGGCACGATTGCCTTCCATTACTAGGGAAATGTTTGGGAGTGAAGACACTGATTAATCTTAGAAGGAATAAAGCTTGTTCCTTGCTCCATTTGGGATATGACAGGTGTCTGTCACCAGCAGCAGGGCCTGTGAATGCTTCAGCTGAAACCCATTTCTTATTTGCCCTTCCCACCACTCAGTTGTTCTCCTGTGCTCTGAGCTGGAATTGCTGTCCTTAAGGCTTCATTAAAGGCTCGCAGCTGAGTTGTTTGGGAGTGTACAAGGATCAGTTTGACTGTTGCAGTTCACTCCCATGAAATCAGACTCCAGGAGGAGAAATGCCGAGATGGGAAGGAAAGTATGGGTTGGGATGCTGTAGGAACAGCAGTGATGGGAGAGGGTGAGGTTGGAGAGCAGCAGAGCATCAGCAGAGTATCAGCAGAGTTGTCACCAAAAGGTCTAGGGTTGACAGCCACAGTGGAAGCCCATAGAGAGGCCAAGAGCAGTCAAGGATACCTGAGGAAGCCGAGACAGGGACGTTGGTGGTGTTTCCATTGCAGACTTTCTCCTGCTGGCCACTCCCTCAAATTGAGCTGTGTTTAATGTCCCAAATCCCACAGACCCAGCCATCCAGGAATGGCAAATATGAAAGCTTGAAGTTAAATGAGAGAGATCCATAATGTCTGTGGAAGGGAATGTATAGAAGGAAGTTTGATGTGCTGGCATAGGGGGAGCAGCAGCAAGGCCAGGAATGGCACAAGCAAATTGTCTTTGTACCCTCAGTATCGAGACAGAAGACACAAAATCCTGAGCCTAAGACAATTTTCTGTTCCTAAATCCTTTTGCTAATTATGTGTGTAGAGAGGAACTGATTCCCACTGCCAGGTCCCAGCATGGGCCAGCCTTTGTGGATTGCATGGGAAATACCCTGAAGAAAAGGAGGCTCAGGGGGGACCTTGTGGCTCTGCACAACTCCCTGACAGGAGGGGACAGCCAGGGGGGGTCGGGCTCTGCTCCCAGGGAACAGGGACAGGCCAAGGGGAAACGGCCTCAGGCTGTGCCAGGGGAGGCTCAGCTTGGACAGCAGCAGGAATTTCTGCATGGAAAGGGTGCTGAGGCCTTGGCAGGGGCTGCCCAGGGAGGTTTGGAGTGCCCATGGCTGGAGGTGTCCAAGGAAGGGCTGGAGGTGGCACTCAGTGCTCTGGGCTGGGGACAAGGTGGGCATTGGGCACAGCTGGGACTCCATGGGCTGGGAGGGCTTCTCCAGCCTCAGTGATTCTGGGATTCTGTGTAAAGAGCCCCTTCCTCTCTCTGTCCATGCAGACCATCCCTGCAGTGCCTGGAGCAGAAGCTGAAATGGAACAGGATCAAACCAGATTTGAATGTGTAATTTTTCTTGCAAGCTAAACAAGAGGGATGGAACAAAGTTATCGCTCAATATTGAGTGTGGCTCATGTCTGGTCCCTGAGGTCAGCTCTTAATTTTCAGTAATGGAGTGGGTTTTTCCACAGTCAGATGCATCTCAACAAATCACCAGTTAGTTTTTCAGCCTCTCTATTTTATTGCAAGAATGTACTGCAAATGACAGGACTCTTTATAACAGAAAGATAAAATGAAGAGGGAAAGGGTTTGAATGTCCAAGAGGATTTGCTTCCAACGTTGTTTATTGGCCTGTGTAATGGGCTGTTATTGTGCCTCTCAAATGACACTGGGTTTCCCTTGGGATGCTCTGACCTCTTCAAGGAGAGTCTTATGCAAACTGAGAAAAAAAATCAAACATTGTGTTTGGCAGCAACCTGTCAAAATGGAAAGCAGCTCTGAATGTTCAGCGGTGACTGCCAGGGGTCAGAAAATTCATTTAGATGACGTGGCAGTGATGCTGCAGGAAAGAAAAATTGGGCACCAGGGCAGCTTTAGGACTGCCTCAGAAAATTAAAGTTTTTGTCTGAGTACTCTTCTCTTTCCACAGAATCCTGGAATGGTTTGGGTGGGAATGGACCTTAAAGCCCATCCAGTTCCACCCCATCCCATGGGCAGGGACACCTTCCACTGTCCCAGGCTGCTCCAAGTCCCAGCATCCAACCTGGCCTGGGACACTTCCAGGGATCCAGGGGCAGCCACAGCTGCTCTGGGCACCCTGTGCCAGGGCCTGCCCACCCTCCCAGGGAACAATTCCTTCCCAATATCCCACCTATCCCTGCCCTCTGGCACTGGGAAGCCATTCCCTGTGTCCTGGCATTCCAGGCCCTTCTAAAGAAATCTCTCTGCATGTTTCTTTCAGCCCCTTCAGGTTCTGGAAGGTCACAATCAGGTCACCCTCAGCTCAGTGTCACCTGCAACCCTCCTGAGGATGCCCTCAATCCCTTTGTCTGTGTCATTAATGAGGACGTTAATCAACATTTCTCCCCCAAGGGACACCACTGTCACCCTGAGCCACTGGCCACTATTTTCCTCTCAGAAAAAGAATAGACTTAATTTTCTAAATTATTTCCTTTCCTTGGTGTTTATTTTATGTACTTGGGAGGCAGGCGAGAGGGAAGGAGTGCAGTTTATTAAGAGCCAGTTTAATACACTGTACATCAGTGGAGTTTATGGAGAGAAACATTATAGATTTATGATACTGTTCCTGCAGTAAAGCCATCACAGAGGTGCTCTATCAGCGCATCTTTCTTAGCAGAGAAACTGCTCTGGGTTGGTGCCAGCTCCTTCCCAGGGTTTCCTTTACATTCCCCAGGTTTCCTGCATTTCCCAGGGCTGGTTTTGGGAGCTGTCACTACCTCCCCTAAAAAAAGCCATTAACAAAAAGGTGCATTTATCAGGCTACTTAAAAGTTTTAAATCTTCTTTTGACACTGTAACAACATTTTAAAAGAAAATTATTAATAGACTTCTACAAGGCAAACAAACAGCTCCTGTGGTATTAAATCTTACAAGAAAATATTTCCTATTTAAAGTTATACCTCTGCTCATCTCCAAATATAAAACATCCGATTTTATTCCATGTCCAGCCTATTAAACCCCACACATTTCAATAACACATTTTTGGTGCTTCCTCACATGGGATGGAGAACGGGTAATAGATTAGAGAGGTGTTTTTAAACAGTAAATTCTCCAAGCACCTCCAAACTCATGTCTGGAAGAATCTAAATATTAAGCTTGCAAATTTTTCACTGGAAGCCGCCCCAGAGGATTCAAAGGCTTCTTGATCCAAGTGGGAAGTATCACAAACAATGGGAGATGGAGACTGAAGTTACAGAAGGAGATGTTCTTTGCAGTGTGTCGTTCTGAAATATATTCACAAATCACAGTGGACAAGCTCCTCTGCCTATCCTCCCCAGCAGTAAATCAAAACTCACTATCCTTAGGCACTTTGCCAGGAGAAAAGGCAGGAGGAACACAGACGTGTCACGGTTCCACCTCAGAGTGCAAAATGGAGGGTGGTTCTCACCTCTGTGTGCCGAAAAACTGGGAAATGGGAAAGGATCCAGTAAAGGGAAAAGGAAATGTCAGTGTGTAACTAACATTGCACAGGACTGTGGAAGTTGGGCTGAGTATGGAAAAGCCAAGCAGGAAACTCATCTGATCCCTCTGGCTGAGCATTTCCAGCAGGGCTGAGTACAGGATATGGAAAGCAGAGTTAGAATCATAGGATGGAATCCCAGAATGGCTGGGCTGGAAGGGACCTTAAAGCCCATCCAACTGATCTCTGAATCCAACTGTTTTAGGCTGAGCATGTCTGTTCAAGTAACACCCTTGACCTCTGTTAAGATCTAATTAGTGAGAGATGCCTCTGCCCAAATCAAGGTGCAAACGAGTCCATGTGCTGAAGTAAATAATATGGAATTTATGTAGCAATGAGTGTGAGGTAGAGAGATAGAAAGGAAATAGAAAAGAGAGGAGAGAGAGACAGATCCAGATGTGGATTGTCACCATCCCTAGATCCAGTGGTGTCCTGCTGGTCTTTCTTCTTCCTGGGGTTCTCAGTGGTGGAGGGTCCCAAAGTCCTCTGGAACTTTTCCCTATTTATATACTTGAGCAAGCAAGGAATGAATGCTCATGGTCATCACAGGTCTCTTATGCTATTGGTTAAAGGATTCCCTTGTTTGTAATGCTAATTAGTGCCAGCTCAGAGTTTCTGTTCTTTCGAGCTGGTGATTTCTGGGATCCATGGTCACCATCTGTCCCTGCCAGAATTCCCTTTGTCCCAGTCAGAGCTGCTGCATTGGCTTCCCTTGTGTCTCATAAATTCTGCCTTTTTTGTGCCCATTCTCAGCAATTCTTTCTCTCCAGCTTTGTTAACTTCCCATTAAGCCTGGGATAACACCCAGACAATTGTTTCACCTTGATCTTAGCTCAAGTTCCTGCTGTGGGGGTTCTCTGCAGTTCAGGTTCCAGGTATCCACAAAGGAATATTCTGGGAGGCTTTGGTGGTCGCTGGTGGTGGCAGCTGCCATCTGTCCCTAATCTGGGGTCAGCTTTGGGTGGTGTGTGTGTGACAGTTCCTTCCCTACACACTTTGCCACAGTGGGAATTTTTCTGGGGATGGATTTCCCAGGATGTGGTGACTGGATCTTGCCTTCACCAGGCCTGGGGTTAACTCCATCCTGTTACTGTCTTCTGTCCTTATCTCTTGGATTTAACAGTGCATGAGACAGTGCTCTCTTTAATCCTCTAAAACCAGTACTAGCACCCAAACCTGGCTGGTGGTGGCACCTCCCAAGCTGTTCCCAGCTGTTATTTGGGTGAGGACCAATTTGCCAGGACCAAAAATGTCCTGGAGTCTGGAAAGCAGGGCAGGTCTTCCTGCCTTTCCTCCCTTTTGCTATTGTCAGAGTAATTTGCTTTTCAGTAATTTGCTTGGGAAAGAAACACAATTCTTCATTAGCATTTGAGATACTTATTTTCATCCTTATTAGATACCAGGCACTTATAAAGCAGCTTGACATGTATTTTAGTTTTTTCTATGCAAACAGGGAACTTGAACAACAAAATAAAGGAGATGCAAATGATCTATTCCTAAACCTGACAGGGTTTTTCATTTAATACCATTAGGCTCCATGTTCCTATTTTCAATTAGCTCTGAAATCTGCTTACGCACTCTGCTGTTTACTATTCCTGTCAAAAGCAAGGAAGGGAACACAGGATGTGTTCAGGAAAGACAGAACCCAAAAAATGCTGAGGGAAAGAATCAACTACAGAAATAATTTGCTGTTTACAGTGTCTTGATGGAATTGCTCACTGTGAAGATAAAAGCTTTAGCCTTGAGAGAGCACCTGAAAACTTAATTCATTTGTTGACATCCTTCTCGTCTTGCATTGGAAGGTCTTGTTTTGGATGGTGGTATGTTTGTTTAAGAAATTTGTCGAAAAATGTAGATGCTTTTGTTTTCATGGTTCAGAAGGAGGTGAGCCTGCCCCTGTGGGCAGCCCTGGAGGCACCTCTGGAGTGCCGTGTCCAGCTCTGGATCCTGAGCACAGCAGGGCCAGGGAGCTCCTGGAGCGGGGCCAGCGGAGGCTGCTGAGGCAGCTGAGGAAGGGCCTGGAGCATGTGGGAAATGGCCAGGAAAGGCTGAGGGAGCTGGGGCTGTTCAGCCTGGAGAGGAGCCCCAGCTGAGAGGGGCCCTCAGCCCTGGGTGTCCCTGTGTGCAGGGAGGGCTCCCAGCAGGGCCCAGGCTCTGCTGCGGGGGCCCAGCAATGGCCCCAGAGCCACGGGCAGGGCCTGAGCCCAGCAATTCCCCCTGCACAGGAGGCACAACTTCTTCTTCTTCCCTGGGCAGTGCCCAGCCCTGAACACATTGTCCCCACGGCCTGGGGGGGCTCCCCACCATGAAAGATTTTAACTCGATTGGATGTAGAACAAAACATTTAGGAGACATAACAGTGGCCGGTTACTTGCAGTTTTCTGTGTGGCTCTCAGATTGGTTCTACTTTCAAGAATTGGTAATTCTCTACTTCTTGTCTCTTCTTTTGTAGCTTTTATGTGAAAAGCCTCTTAAATGTACTTCCCTCTCCAAGAGAGCTGGAGAGGGACTTAGGACAAAGGATGGAGGGACAGGACACAGGGAATGGCTTCCCACTGCCAGAGGGCAGGGATGGATGGGATATTGGGAAGGAATTGTTCCCTGGCAGGGTGAGGAGGTCCTGGCACAGGGTGCCCAGAGAAGCTGTTTTTTTTAAGTGATTAAGACATTAGCCTAGCACCACCATGTTCCCCACTAACCCAGTTCCTCAAGTTTTTTGAATGCTTCCGGGGATGGCGAGTTCACCAGTTTGCTGGGCAGCCCATTCCAGGCTTGAGAACTTTTTCTGTGCAGGAATTTTCTCTTATATCCAATCTAAACCTGTCCTGGTGCAACTTGAGGCCGTTTCCTTTCACCCTGTCCTTTGTTACCTGGGAAAAGAGACTGCCACTCACTTCCACGTCCATTTTCATTTCCACATGGCAATAGAACAGCACAGATTTGGTTAATCACATCTAATACTCCTTCTAATCCAGATTTTAGTTTTTAAGAGAGCTTTCAGATCACAGATTAAGTGAAATGCTGCAAGTTCTTAGCAACCTTCTCCAAATGTTTGGTTTCAGTACCCTCAGCTTTCTCTTTATGCTGAGAAGTATTCAAAGAGCTTTTGGTGAGGGTGATTTCCCTGTGGAAAAGGAGCAGGTCTGGCTGAAGGGGAAAATAAAATCAATCATAGTTTGCAAGTCAGGTGATGAAAGTTTAAAAAGCTGATCCTCAGGTAACGCTTTGAAGCTGGTTATGTCCTTGCTGCTTCCCTGACAGCCAGGTCAGGGGAGTGTGAAATAATTGACTGGCTCTGGAGGACAGTGTGGCTTTTACAAGTTTGCTTTTTCCCCTGATAACTGCAAAACTGCTGCTTAAAATTGGCTTCTGATGGTAGCACTTTAGTGGCATTAGGGACTTGAGATTGGAGTTAGGAGGAATCACATAATCATGGAGCGGTTTGGGTTGGAAGGCACCTTAAAGCTCATCCTTGTTCCACCCCCTGACACGGGCAGGGCCACCTTCCACTAGACCAGGTTGTTCCAACCTGTCCTTGAACACTTCCAGAGAGAGGAAGGTGTGGAGAAGAAGGCAGTGCTTGATTGCAAAGGTCACAAAACTGCTTAGAAAAAGCCTTTTAAAGTGAAAAATAAAATTCTTCCAGGCAGGATGTAGTGCCAAGTATTCCTGGTTTTCCTGTGTTTCTATTGGGATGCCTGCAGACACAGCCAGGAGCTGCACTTTTGACAATAAATCTGCCCCATCTTTTGTGCTTTAGTGGAATGGGGGAAAAAATACCATAGAAGGGTGTCAGACTGGTGTTTGTACCGGTTGTGGCCACTGTAATCCATCTCTCTGCCTGCTCCCAAAATCTCCTAATCTGGGATTCTGCTCCCAAACCCGGTATGATCCCCACTTAGCCACTCTCTTGTCAGTTGTTTGGAATTGTGACTCCTTGACAGCAGTGTGATCAGAATTGTAGGTTACAAAAGGTCCTATAGAGTTCCATGGATAACAAAGGCCTTTTTTATGCCTTTTATTTCTGTGATAAAGCAATTCTCAGGAAAAGAAAGGATTTGCTCTCTCCCATGAATGAAGATGCTTCCCTGTTCTCATGGAAGGCGAAATAGATAAGAAATTGTGCATGTTCCTCAATCTGTTATAAAATCCAGCGTGCACTTCCTCTGTAGTGCTCCACTCCTCACCTCAAGGATTCCTTTGGCCTCTGGGCAAAAGTAGGAGGGATCTCACAGCCAGAATATTGTAAGGTTGAATTATTCCTTACAAGGTTTGTATCCAAATTTAGTTGAAGATGGAAATTTTGGTCTGTGATAATTTTTTCTGTTTGATGAATCCATGGGAGGCACCAGGATGATCAGAGGGATGGAGCAGCTCTGCTGGGAGGAAAGGCTGGGAGAGTTGGGATCGTTCAGCCTGGAAAAGCTTTGGGGTGACTCAGTTGTGGCCTTCCAGGGCCTGAAGAAGCTGACAGAAAACATGGAGAGAGACAGTTTCCAATATCCAAGAGCCTGGAGTGCCAGGACAAGAGGGAATGGCTTCCCACTGCCAAAGGGCAGGGCTGGATGGGATATTGGGGAGGAATTGTTCCCTGGGCGGGTGGGGAGGCCCTGGCACAGGGTGCCCAGAGCAGCTGTGGCTGCCCCTGGATCCCTGGAAGTGCCCAAGGCCAGGCTGGACAGGGCTTGGAGCAGCCTGGGATAATCCCTGCCCATGACAGGAGTAAAAGAAGATGAACTTTAAAGATGTTCCCTTCCATCCCAGGCCATTCTGTGATCCCAGGATTCTGTGTTCAGTGGGCGTCTATCCCTACATTTCCCCCACACTGCCCTTTTCCTTCCTGTTTCCAGAGCCTCAGGTTACAGTGTCTGCACCTTTCCAACGTGTGGGAACAACTGGGAGACTGGAGCCAACCTCAGACTGAACACATTGGGGCACAAGTTTGGAAAATAAGTTTTAATGGCTCTGCCTTTGGGGTGCAACAAGAAAATCCAGGTCTGCTGGCAATGCTTATATTTTTTTCCCCCAGGGATGCTTTTCTGCAGGAAAACCAGCACAAGCAGATAAAGAGGATGGAAAAGCATTAGTAAATTGTCCTTCTTTTGCTCCCTTTATAAGAAGAAAACAGCTGCATGTGGTGCACAGAAGACATCAAGGAAATATTTTTAAAAATTATGCACAACCATGAGCAATGTTTAGACAGGCTCTGATAGTTTTAATAATTCAGGGTTAGAACAGAGCAGTGCAGGCTCCTGCTGCTCCTCTGCGAATGGTTTGCAAACAGACCCCAGGATGGCTCCAAATTAAGGTGAAAACATTCAAGTCATTTAATTCACACCTTCAGCAGCCACTGCTGATCACAGTGCTCCCAGAAAACTGCTCGATCTGATTCATTATTTAGGAGTCCTTGTGTGTTTAAAGTGTAAATCAGACTTTTCTAAACACAGAGCAAATAAACCTCGTTGTTGATTGGCTTCAGAAATGGCTCCAAGGATTGGAAAGCAAACAGGATTTACAAAAACAGTTTTAAGTATTTATTGGAGACCTGAGACAGCCCCAGACTGTGCCCATGACCTCCAAAAGGGTTTACCTGGATATGTGGGGTGTGAGGGAAATGTGATGGATCTTCACCTCTGTGGGTTTTCTGCAGAATTTCCCTGGCCAAGGCCATGCTCCACTCACAATCAGTCTTGTATTGAGAGGTGAATCCCCCCCATTCCTCAATCCCAGAGATGGATTTGACATTAATTCTGAAAGGTGGGTTCCTGTTTTGAGACGCAAACCCAGCAAAGCTTGTCATCTCCTCAGTGGCATGAAACAATATTTCCAAAGATGTCATTTTCCTAGAATCAGAGTGAAAATCAGGTATTTTTCCATTTCCTATTGAATGGGAATAGAAACATGGCACCCTCAGGAAAATGTTAATGAAATGAAACAACAACAAAGGCTCCAATTCATGGGGACCTTGTGCATAAAGGACCATCAAGGAAGAGGCACCAAAGGCCCTTTGTCTCACATCCATCCTTCAAAATCCTGGGCTTATCTGTAGGAAAAGAGCCAAGAAAGCCTCATTGCTCCAACTTTCTCTTTCTTCCTACGCCAAGTTTTGGGGATTTGCAGGTTCTCCCATTTGGCAGGAGGATCCTACAAGTCTGTAGCCCTCCTCTGGTCATCTTGTCACAGAACTCAGAAGTCATGGGCTCACCCAGGGGGATTTTTTGGGTCACATTTGGCATTTGAGGTGGTTGGAGGTGACAACACCACCAGTGTCAGCTGTGGCTGTTCCCTGTTTTTGGGGTATGTAGGCACCCAGAGCCCAGCCTTGTCTTCCCAACAACCAATAACACACCAAAGCAGGCAGATCTCTGATGAAAGCCAGTTTATGTTGCTGCACATTTGTCAAACCTGACAGGGTATATTCCCAGGGCCTTAAAACCAGCGCTATCGGAAAATTATCCATCAGGGATCTCGGGAGGGAATGGAAGGACTGCAAACACCAGGGATATCACACACGGTCTGCAAACACAACAGTTGCCTCCTAAATAAATCACTGCAGTGGGCACTGAGCTCACTTCAGTTTTCAGCAGCAGTATTTTTGGAAGCTGTGATTTTTGACCTCTGGGTGTGAATTTCTGTCCCATTTAAGGACTGCTCATTGTAGATTTTGCAAGTGCTGGGAATTGCAGTTTCTGGTTTAAATCTGCCCCATTTGGACTCAGTAGCACAGGTTGGAGCAATGGTTTCAGTGCATTCAACCCATGAATTTGAGGAAAAGTTTAGGAAAAGAAATCCCAAAGTTAGCAAAGGTGAACATACATTTAAAGGAAAGTGCTTGGGTTTTTGAGTTGAGCAGATTTGAGTTAGATGAACAAAAATAAACTGAATAAAATTGGGTTTGTTTTGGCTTGGGACATATTTAGCAGACAAAGAATAAATACAATTTTTATTAACATAGTGTCAATAAAATAAACCAGGTCTGAAAGAGAACTGAGATTGGGGTTTTGATAATATATTTAAATGTGAAGACTTGGATATCCCTGGGAGCGTGGCTCCTTTTAAGTGCAAATCATTCTGGTTGCAGGTACCAAACTCCATAATCAATGTATATAATCAGAGGATTTGTGTTCCCAGGAGCTCAGCCCTGCCTCGGAATATGCACAAACTTTATTAATATACCTTTTTTTTCACCAAAGTACCAAAGTAAACTCTGGAGTTTTCATCAGGGCAAGGTGTAAGGAACTTACTCTCAGAAGTGGGAAAACTCTCAGGGTGAAAAGTGGTGGTAGAATTGGGTGCTGTGGCAAGAACCATCTCTTGCTTTGGGAATGTCATTCCATAAGGTGGAATTGTGTAAAGTTTCATGATCCCCAGCTTCTTTGTGCTCCAAGGTTTCCCTGTAAGGAAAGGTTTTTTTCCTTTGTGTTTCCTTTTTGTTCCAAGGTTCTCCCTCATCTCTGAGTGTTTCCCTTCCCAGTGTTTCATAATATACTGGTTGAAGGTTGGACTTGATGATCTCAGGGGTCTTTTCCAAGATGATTATTATTAATGATTCCATGTGGATGGAAGTAAAACTTGCTGTGGTTTCTGCTCTGTCTCAAAATATCAGGACCATGGAATAAAGACCCATCAGTCCGTCCAGCTGGATCCAAGAAGAAAATGTTTTCCTCAGGAGGTTTTGTCTGGTACCTGAAGACATCCAGTGTTGAAGGTCCCCTCTTTTTAGAGTCTCATGGTTTCTCCTGGATTTTCATAAAGAGTTGAATGTTTGGCTCTTATCCCAGTGCCTGAATCCAGTGCTACAAACTCAGAGCCCTTTCCAGTCTCTGACCAGTCTGGGTGTTCATTTGCATTGCTTTTAGGCGAGGACACAAACCTGGGTTTGCTCCTGGTTCTGCTGCACAGCAGCATTTTTCTTCTTCACTTGGACTTGAGTCATTCTGAAAGCATTTTCCCTCTGGCCTTGATGGAATGCAGGGATGACTCTTGGGATCATTCCCTGAGATCATTCCCTAGGATCATTCAGGGATGAACGCTGGCTTTTTATTTCTCACAAAGGAGTTTGTCTAGGTACAGGAAAAATTGACAGGAAGCTTCCTGGTGCCAACATGCTTATAGAATCATGGTATCTCCTGATTTGGGAGATTCCCACAAGGATCATCCAGTCCCACACTTTGCCCTGCCCAGGACACCCTACCAATCCCACTTAGATCATTGTCCAAGCACTCCTGGAGCTTTGGCAGCCTCGGGGCCATGCCCATTCCCTTGGGAGCCTGGGCAGTGCCCAGCACACTCTGGGTGGTCAATCTCCCTTGACCAAAGGCTGTGGCACTGGAGGAAGTTTTTGTAATTCCCAAGACTCCCTCCCTGGAAAGCCTGACTCAGAGTGGTTGTATTGAGCCTGTTTATATAGAACCTTGTTGTTGTTGCTGAGTCCTAAAAATTCTAAATCGCCCTCAAGAAACTTTGCTGTTGCCAAAGTTTTCTGGGTAGGGAGGCAAGAAACAGAGGGAAGGCTGGAATAGCCTGGAGAGGTTTTATCTCACCACTGACTGTGGGATGTGCATTTTTATTACTTCTCTGCTGACTGGTACAAACAGGAATATTTTCTTCTTCAAATGTTCCCAGAAATTTTAGCCTGTGTATTTTTTTTTTATTTTAATTGACAGCCTCTTCATTGTGTATGGCATGCTTTATAAAGCACCAGTTTTCTTCATGGCCATTTTCTGTGTCTGGTATGGGAGCACCAACCTGGGAATGTTTTTTTTTTATCAAGAACCAGAAGGTTTTGTGTAGGTAATGGGCAATTTTATGTCAACCATATCAATCTGTTTCTAGTCCCACTGGCTAAACTAAAAACCAAAAGAGAAACCTTTTTTTCAGTGTTTTATTTCAGGGGATGTTTTACCTTTGTGGGGTTGCCAGGGATTTGACCAATCAATACCAATGCTGAGCATCTTCCAACTGATCAATTTTTATCCGTTTAGTTTTTGTCATCTGTTGCACTTGGTTGTACCAAGAAGTCTGTAAGGCTTTATCGCCAGCCTGCTGGGCAGATGAGCAGGGTTAATGTCACTGCCTTCTCAGTGTGTGAGCTTTTAAAACCTCTTGGAGAAGAGCCCGTGTGGTTTGCAAATGCATCAAACTTCTTTTTTTTTTTTCACCTGCAAAGCCAGTAAAAGCATGGGCAAGGTGATTCTGGAGCAAATGAACTTGTGGAAGAGGAGGCTGGAATTCAGTTTTAGATCCTGATCTGTCCTGAGCACCCAGGACACCAGGTTAGGTGGGTCTTTGGGCTGATCTTGGACAGGTGTTTGCATATGCAATAGATGCTTTTTATTTTAATTATGAAGCAATTTTTTTCATCCTAAAAGGAATCCTTTGTAAATTATGTTTTACAGAGCTTGGATTTTGAGTAGCAATTGAGTGTAAACAGCTTTTGGAGAGAGAGGTTGCAATTGCCTTTTGTATCACTCAGAGTTAGAACACATTCAAAAGAGTTTGGAAATGTTAAGGAAAATAGAAAATATTCCCAGAAGGAGAAGTTCTTGAAGACTGAAATGAAGAAAATGATCCCCTGGAGGGGGTACCTCAGTTCTCCCATCTCTTGTAGATTCATTTTGTTTTTCCACTTGGAATGCAGAGTATTGCTGGACATCTAAAGACTTTGCAGGCCACAGCCCAATCCCATAAGTACATTCCTGTGTTGCAGAAGTAGATCAAAATGTAGAGAAAAGCCTTGTTTGATGTTTAGAGACTTTTCAATGACATTGGTCCCTTCCAACTCAAGCCACTTCATGATTCAATAAAGTTTATTCCCAGACCAGTCATAATACCCTCACACTTTAAAAAAGGGCTGTGCCAAAACATTCAACTAAAATAATCCCAGGATGTGTCAAAATCATTCAGGAAGTGACTCCTCACTGAGCACTGTCAGGCTTCTGTCTTCAGCAGAGCTTAACCAGCCGATCCCACATTTCATGGCTTTTTGCACCTGAGTCCAATGCCCTTCCCACAGAACGGGAACTCCACCTGAGATTGGGCTGTAAAATCAAAACCTTCCCTTTTGTTTCAGCCTAATGAAGATTTTCAGCTCCTGGATTCCTCTCAGGGAAATAGTCTGGTGTAAAACAATTGTAAAAATCCTTGCAGCGCTTTATAGTTTTTCATTTTGCTGTCCTGTTTTGTAGCCATTTCTGAGCTTGCAACAAACTCAGAAAAATGATGTTTCCTCTGACAATAAAACACCTTTCCTCTCTTGTCCAGCCTGTTGGGTCCTGGCTGGTTTTGTTGCTTTTTTAGCCAACAGCTTCCTTGACTTTGATTCCTTGAAGCTTATCCTGTAGTAATCTCTTGGAAATCTGTAAGGTCATTCCACAAGGTGCCTCAGTCATCAATCAGGCTTCAGGGCAGGTGGAAAAGCAACCAGATTGTGTGGTCTCCAAAGAAGATGGTGAAAGCTGTTCTGAAAATCTGCTTGTGGTGACAGGCAATCAAAATTTCCCATCAGTATTTTTTTTTTTTTAATTAGCCAGGAATAATATCCCTAATGATAGTCCTGGGTGTCCTTTCCAGTGGCTTGTGAGCAAATGACACAAGGGCAGGCCCAGGGAAGGGGGCAAGGTGGGCATCAGGCACAGCTTGGACTCCATGGGCTGGGAGGGCTTTTCCAGCCTCAGTGGTTCTGGGATTTTGGGATTGTTTGAGTTTTGCTTGTGCAAAAAACATTTCAAAACAGATTTTGTGTAAACTCATTGCGTCTGTGAGTTGCAAATATCACTGGACTGGTTTGCCTCAGTGCTGGCATTTATGGAAAAACTGGTGATGCAGATACATCAGATTTATCATTAGGAGGTTCCCTCCGTGGCATTTTAGGCAGGATGTAAGGAAAACTTACAGATATCTAAGGGGGAAAGGAAAAGGCCTCTGAAATATCAGTGACTTCATAAACTAGGAAAAGAAGACTTTAAGGATGGCTGTTAGTAGGCTGATTTGCAAACTGCTGTCTCTCAGAGAGACTGTACAGGTGCCTCGTGAATATCTGAGGAAAATCCAGCCCATTTTTAAGAAGAAAAGAATCCCTGGATGAAACCAAACCAAACAAAAGTGCTTTGTGAAACCAAGCAGAGAACGAAGCAGAGCACAGTCCAATGCAACTCAGAATCAAAGCAGTGAGTTCAGTGAAGTCGTGGTGGTTGACTACGGACTGTGAAATTCATCATCACAGATTTTAAGTTGCTTAGATATTTTTATAAGTGAATTTGGATTACCAACCCTTCTTTGCGTCATCATTGAGGCGCACTAACTGGGGCAGTGCAGGAACTGGTGGATTTTATAGATTTGACAGGACTTGTCGAGTAGACATCAACACTTGGCAGTGTCACAGGGCTGGAAATGAGCTGGGTTTTCCCGGTGAAATCCTCTTAATGTTAAAAGCAATGCCCATCTCCCAAAAGGTGCCAGGCCAAGCTCCTGGAGCAGAGTAGAACTGTACAGATGTTACTGAACAGGAAATTGTGCCAAGAGCCATTAAATACCTGGGTAAAAACAACGTTTCTCATGTGGCTAAAAAGTTGTTGCTCCTTGTACTTGAAGCCAGTCTTTGGTGAAATGTTTATTTATTCCCAAATATTTGGCAATTTTCTTCCTGTCATCTCTATTGTGTCAGAAAAAAATAGAGTTTCAAAATAAATTATTGAAAAGACCTTACTGTGGTGTTTTCCCCCTGCAGGACTCCAAACCAGTTTGCTGGGGTTAAGATCACTGATTATTTTACTGTTTTAGCAAAAAAGCCTCAGCCCCACTTTGGGCTGTTCCTCTTGGATGAATATTTTTATACAGTCACTGTTATAAAGTGAAGGTGTAAAGAAACTTCATGCTACACTTTGGAATAAATTATTTGGGCCCTTAATAACAGGAGGTTACATGACAAATATTTTAACCTAATTTAAATGTTCTGCAGCTACTGACATTCACAGATTTTCTTCCTAACTGCTGGTGAACTTCCACAAAGATAATTCCTTTTAATATTTTGGTGTGAAACAAACCGGGGAGTGTTAATTCTGCAGGAAAAAGTGAAATTTCAGAGGAGTGGTTATAAATGCTGTGCATGCAAATCCGAGGCACCGGAGGGCAACACTCAGGGTGGTTTGTAATGCTTGACATTTGGGAAGTGAGCTGGGAGTGTTTTCCACAGGAAATTGTGTTCACTGTGGGGGCAGTGAGCTGGCTGCTGAAAGGGAGGCTTAACTGGCAGGATGGGACAACATGGCCTCTTGTGAGACCCCACCTGGAATTCTGTGCACATGAACAGGAGGGACACAGAACTCTTGGAGCAGGTCCAGAGGGGGCCATGAAGATGCTGAGGGGACTGGAGGACCTCCTCTCTGGAGCCAGGCTGGGAGAGCTGGGACTGCTCTGCCTGGACAAGAGAAGGGCATGTGGGGGCCTTGCAGCTCCTTCCAGGGCCTGAAGGGATACAGGGAAACTGGAGAGGGACCCTGCATCAGGAACTGGAGTGCCAGGACAATGGGGAATGGGTTCACATTGACAGGAGGAAAATTTAGGTTACATATATGGAAGGAATTGTTCCCTGTGAAGGTGGTGACGCCCTGTCACTGGGTGTCCAGAGCAGCTGTGGCTGCCCCTGGATCCCTGGAAGTGTCCAAGGCCAGGTTGGACAGGGCTTGGAGCAACCTGGGATAGTTAAAGGAGTCCTTGCCCATGCCACAGGGTGGAATTTTGGATCTTCAGGATCCCTTCCAACCCAAACCCTTCTGGGATCCTGTGGTTCCATGAAAAGACCCACGTTAAGAGCTGGCTGCTCCTCTCAGTACCACCTTTGTTATATGGCTGTACCCTTCACATCCTTGTGCTGCAATTCAGTTTCTGTTGCAGAGCAACTCCAGGTACAAACCCTCTCTTTTCCTGGAGAGCTTTATGTAACTGTGCTTTTTTCTCCCCATCATCACCTTGATGTGTCGCTCTTGCTGCAGAAAATTTATTCCGAGTTTGGTTGTTATTTCCGCGCTTCCATTTGTTCGAGGTGAGATTGGGAGATGATTGCTCAATGAAGAAAAAGCTCATCTTGTTAAGTAGATAGCTGGATGTGACAGGTCTCATTGTCAATTTAAATCATTGTGCATTGCAAGTGCTTCTTCTGGCATTGTCTGATACAGCTGCAGTGTCAGAGGCATTTTTTCATTACAGATAATAAGGTTCAGACCCTTTAAACATCACTCAAAACATAAAACACCACAAAGCCGAGGTGGAAAACAGCATTTTCAGCATTGCAGCGCTTGCAAAAATACATAAGAATGCGGATTCCTTATAAATTCCTCCCTGGGCTGTTTAATGTCGTTGCAGGCACTATCCTGGTTGACAACATGCTAATCAAGGGGACAGCAGGAGGGCCTGACCCCACCATCGAGCTCTCCCTGAAGGACAACGTGGATTACTGGGTGATCCTGGACCCCATCAAGCAGACCTTGTACCTGAACAGCACCGGCCGGGTGCTGGACAGAGATGTGAGTTTGGGGTTGGTTTTCTCCACTAAGATACTCATTTCTAAATAACCACACACACAGATCCTGCTAGAATATAATTCCTGCATTCCTCTTGTCCCCAGATGGATGTGAATAGAGTTAATCTGATCCTTTTTTTAGGATTTATTGGGAGCACACAGGAACTTGACCGCATGTGCAAATACGATTGTGGACAAACGCAACTACACAGACCAAAAAACCTGATGTTAGGGTTTTATATCCAACCAAACTTGGCTCGTTTGTTGAACTAAATTTTGGTTATGGTTTGCTGACGGGAAGAAGTGCTGCTCACCCCATGCCCTGTGACATTTATTAGCAGCCTGCTTTCCCCGCGTACACTGAATTATGAGCTGTGAGAGGTGAAGGAGTCGTGACTGCCACAATTCACACACAAAGCTTGAGTTCCATTGAGAACATGCTAGCTCAGATTCTTTTTTTAAGGCAGCCTAAAGCATATCTGCTGTGCTCGTTCCTGGTGGTGTTAAGGAAATATTGTCAGGTTAAGTTTGATTTTTTTATAAAAAGAAAGATGAAAAGCGCAGAATAAATAGGAGTGCTCTCATCTAGGCTAATTTCATTGAGGAGAAAACACTCTATAAATAGAGACATTTCCTCGCTGTGTTGCAACCTTGTGACAGAACCTGAAAGTAAAATTGACTTCCACGTGCTTTAATCAATATAGCAAAAATGCTGTAAAACTCAGGAGTTCTCCTTGGAGTGCAGGGGAGTTTGTTTTGTATTAGCTTGATTGATTAATTTGTCTTCTCCGTGTGTTTTGAGATAAATTCATAAGTATCAAAAACAGCATGCAAATTTCTCCTCATTTCCATTTGCTGGTGAAAGGCACTAATTGAATTCAGCTGTTCTTAATTTCGTTTTAATTCACAAACTGTTTTCCCATGCAAAGCACAAAGCGTGGCAGAGTGGTCATGGTGGCAGAGACTTTCTGGGAAAGAGTCGGCACTTCCTCAAGTGCCAACCAGAGGCTGCTGGAGCAGCTTTGGTCTCTCAGGTTTAATTTTAAGTCAGAGCAAAAAATCAGGGCCTGGAATGGAGGGCAAGGCTGGAGAACCACTCTAAGAAATGTGTGGTCTGTTCTTATCATCCCATACCCATCCATTGGGAATTAGGAACCAAAATCCCTGTGTTGGATCAGTGCTAATTCTTCTTTTCAAGGCCATTTATTGACACTTTTTTGTCACCTTAATGTGAATCAAAGTTGATGATTTACCCAAAGAACCTCATCAGACTGTTTGAGTTTCAATATTAGTCACAGTATAAACCAATTCCCATTGTTGTGAGTTCCCAGACACTTTACAGGGATGTTTTTTGCCAGAAGTGGACTCAAGTCCCTGGGAAAAAAATGAAGTGAGTACATTTCTTAATTAAATACTGGTAATAATGTGTTTACATTGGTATTTAAGGTATTGATTCCTCACTTTTTACTATGAACAGGAACACTTCTTACCTCTAACACTGTGTCCAGTCATTCATCAGTGTCTATTTAAGTTCAGTAGACTCTGAGAAGAAAATCTGGGCTTTAAAGTGGGTTAGATTTTGGGTGTGATGCCCCTTGTGCCTCTCTTGCATGGCTTCAGGGAATTGCTGTCACGCACCAAAGAAAAGGAGAGCAGCCCTCAAAGCCTCCAGGGACTGAGTAAAAGTACAAAATGTGTATCATGGGCTTCATTAATATGGCTCTTTTGGGGACATGGGTTAGTGCTGGGTTAACAGCTGAACTCCGTGGTCTTGGAAGTATTTTCCAACCTTATGGATTCTCCCAAAGGATATTTCCAGCCTTCATAACCAGGGCTGTGCTGCCCCAACACCACAGAACCATTCAGTGTGGGAGAGTCTCTTTTTGTTAACCTGTTTTTATCATCTTCCCTCTTAAACCCACTTGAAACTTTGCAGTTCCAATGAAACTGGGAGTTTGAGTTGAACCTTTAGATTCAGCTTTTTACTACAGAGCAAAAATTGGAGTCTCTGATTCACAAATGATAGCATTCCATATATTTGGATATTCTTCCTGCTCTCCCTGCTGGTTTAGTCAGCCTGATTCTGTCCTTTTTTTATTTCTTGCCTTCCCTGGCAGCAAATCTTCCTAGATTCCATTGATTGTTACTAAGAATGGCAGTGTGCTTTCCAAATAAAATCAGATGAAAAGAAAATTTCACACTTTTCTTCCAAAACTTTAAGTGCTTAGGATGAATGACCACTGATAAATGAGAACTGAAAGTGCAGGGAGCTGCCAAAAGGTGCTGGGATGATTCGTCCCTGGTTTCATAAACAATTTGTGCCATTGTTTATTTACATATTTTTCTAAATTTGGAATATCAAATATTTATAAAATATCTGTCATTTTTTGAAATGTTATATTATTCTTAGGGTTGGCTAATAAATCCAGATATGCTTAGTAGTGGCTGCAGCTTATTAAAGACAGCCTAAAAATTCTTGGATCTTAGTCAAATGAGTAGTAAAAGCCATTCCAGCTTAAATTTCTTTGCCCATTCATCAATTTGGGAGTTTTAGAGCATTGCTGTGTTCACTGCAGTGAGAAAAAAACAGGATTGTCCACACTAAAAGTTGTTTCTAAATTATTTGCAAATGTAAGTGGTACCAAATGTGATTTATTTCAGACCTGACCTTTCAATTCAAGACAAGAAAGAAACAAGAAAGACTTTGGGGTGTGTCCAGAGGAGACTACAGAGATGCTCCAAGGGCTGGAGCCCCGCTGCCCTGGAGCCAGGCTGGGAGAGCTGAGGGAAAGAGAAGGCTCCAGGGAGAGCTCAGAGCCCCTGCCAGGGCCTGAAGGGGCTCCAGGAGAGCTGGAGAGGGACTGGGGACAAGGGATGGAGGGACAGGACACAGGGAATGGCTTCCCACTGACAGAGGGCAGGGATGGATGGGATATTGGGGAGGAATTGTTCCCTGGGAGGGTGGGCAGGCCCTGGCACAGGGTGCCCAGAGCAGCTGTGGCTGCTCCTGGATCCCTGGAAGTGTCCAGGACCAGGTTGGACTTTGGGTTTGGAGTACCCTGGGACAGTCAAAAAAGTCCCTGCCCACGGCATGGGGTGGAATGAGATGATCTTGGAGGTTCCCTCCCACCCAAGCCCTTCTGGGATCCAATGAATTCCAATAACAACAAACCAAAGGCTCAGACAGGGTCTGAGGGTCTCTTTATCACCACTTCTCTCCCCCTGCAGCCCCCAGTGTCCATCCAGTCCATCGTGGTGCAGGTGCAGTGTGTGAACAAGAAGGTGGGCACCATCATCAACCACGAGGTTCGGATCGTGGTGCGGGACCGCAACGACAACTCCCCGCAGTTCCAGCAGGAGCACTACCATGTGGCCGTCAACGAGGTCAGAGCTGCCTGCTTCTCCTCCTCCTCCTCCTTGGGGTGGGGTCACTGCTAAATCCCAGCTTTCAGTGCCTCTCCTCTGAAAACCAAAAAAAACAAAAATACGGTTGTTCTCAAATCCCTGATATTTGTGCCACTCCAGAAATGCTCATCGCTTCAGTTTTTAGCGTCTAATACTGCTTTTACTTAAGGAATGCAAAGACCAGCACATTTTTCACCAGGAATATTGCAGAAGACACCCGAATTTAAAGCACTGTCTTTGTGTATGAAGTGGTGTTTTCTGTTAAATTAAAGCACTCTTAACAACAAACCTGGAAGTGAAACAAATGTGTGTATGAAGGAAAGAAAGTAAAAAAAACAGTGTAAAGTGGTTTATTAACAATATTGAAGCTTGGCAAAGTGCAGATGTTGTTTATTGCTGTTGCTCTGTATTAAATAGGGTCTATGAAATGAATTATTTTAGTTCCTATTATTTATTATGTTATATTTTTTCAGAGTAGAGATTTTTTTTTTTTTTTTTTTTTTAATAGAGAGCTGTAGATTGGACCACTGAGTCATTTGAAGGAAAAAAAAATATTTTCTTCTTGAGCTGGTACTACTTCATTTCACTTTCCAGTGAAGTTTTTCATTCTGTTAGGGGCTGAATAATCTGCCAATAAGCAGTACAAAAAGTCTGTGTTTTCGGGGTTAGCATCTCGGGGCTTTAGTAATGAGTAGAGGCAGGGACTTACATGAAGTAATGGAAATTATGGGGGCTGAAATTATGTGGGAAATGGAAAGATGGGTCAGTTTCACGCAGGTGAATGCTGAAAGAAGTAAAGTTACATTTAAAAAATAAATTGTATTAAATATGCAGCCTGGTGGGGATTTGGTTTGTGGAGTGGGGGTCTGTGAAAGAGCATGACTGCTTTGATTTTAATAGACATGGTTCAAAGAAATTTCATAGTTTCATATTTTTTTATGTTCAGGAGATTCAGCTTTTCGATGTGTTCTCGTGTTGTCTCTGGTCTCCATGGCCACGCATGTGCAGGGCAGCTCATTGCCCTGGGAAAAGGGTGGGACATTGATGAGTTGAGGCCTAATTAACCCAAAAGTGTGGAGGAAACCCGCCCCCCCAAATCCACACATTATATTGCAACTGAGACAAGGATAAACAAGGCTTTTCAAACTTCCTGGTTTAAAATTAAAAAGCGTTTCCCTTCAGACACATTTTTGGCATTCCAGCTGTCTGTGTGACTTCCCACTGGAATCTGGGAGCACTGGGAAAGTTCTCCATAGGCTTGTCATGGTTTTCACACTGGCCTTCACGTGGCCATGGAATTTTTCTGTTTCTACAGACCCAGTGCAGGAATGTTTCTGGTCCTGAGTAAAGGCAACATCAACACGAGTCTGAAGTGCCTGTGTGGCTTGTGCCGCAGGGCCCAGATCACTTCCAAAACCTGCATCGTTTTTGCAGTGAAAGCAAAGAGAGGGAGTATGGCTATGCTAAGAAAACAAGGATTTTCCATAATTAGGGAGAAGTCCAAAAGGCAGAGTGGTAAAAATGCACCATTCCCAATTATTTGTGTTTGGAAATTGAGCAACGTTCTGAGGACACCAAGCAGTTATTGGAATTATGGCTGGGCAAAATGCACTGTTGCTCTTTCCACCAGCTGCACCCTGATTTAATTAATTTCTTCTTTTCATTTTATCTCTGTTCCACGGATAACATCTGACATGGCACCACTGTGCCCTTGAGCAGCACCCAGTGAGCTCATGCTCTCATTAATTAATTAACAAAAAAATAATTCACAAAGCATCTCAGACTCTCTCAAAGGTTTTAATGAGTGATTAAATGTTTTAATGCTCGTTTGTTCTGCTCCTAATTGGCGCTGCCTCTGGTGAATTTAGCAACAGGAATGCACTGGGAGGAAAGGTTTGTGGTTAATTTTTGCTTCTGTTTTCAGGTTGCTTGTAAACCAAAAGCTACAGAAATTTCTCTTACATAAGGAACATAACTCAAAGAAGGAGTAGAATTTATTATATTTTGGAGAAATGGAATGGTTTTTATGTCAAGTTGTCTTTATATTTGAACTGTCCCCAACATATTAAGATGAGTTTGTCAAAGAAGCTGAGGGTAGTTGTAAATAGCGCCATAAATTCTGGCTTCACACATGTTTTCCATTTGCACAGGAAAAGACATGATTTAAAATTAAGCCTGGACTTTTCCAGAAGGCTTAGAATGAGATGGATGTGGTAGAGAAGTGTCTATTTAGTTTTATACCAAAAGGAGTCTTGATTTTTACACTTGATTGGAATGAGTTTGTCCTCAGTTAGACTAAAAGCTCCCCTAATCCAGGGTGTTTGCTTTGCCAGTGCCCTGGCAAATGCTCAAGGAAAAGCACAAGGATTGGGAAAAATGCAGTGGTGCTTCCCTGTAAAATCCTGTGTGGAGCAGGTCCAGACCAATTTTTTCTTTCCAGTTGCTCGTGGACATGGATATGGTGGTCCCTCTTTTCCTTCCTTACTCCAGGTGTTCTGCAGCCTTTTTTTCCAGCATGTTTTGTCTTGTGCTATAATTCCTCACTCTCCTGCGTCAACCATCTTCATCTGGACCCTCAGAACCCTGACACATCTCAAGACATAAAGAGTGTCTGTGGAATATTCTGCCTACTGTCCAACAATCCTTAGGGAATTAAGTGTTTCCTTCCATCATTCCCACACTTGTACCTATGGAAGACCCTTGGGTAAAGGTGACCCCAAACTAAAGCGTGCAGAGAAATTCATGTGGGTGGTTTGAAAACATGGCTTTTGCAGCTAAGAATCAAAATCTTCATTACCTGTTTATTGAGGAATACTTTTTCATCAGGATTTTAATTCTTCTGTTGAAAGTATGGACTTGTCACATGGAGCTGGGCTTGTCCTTGTCAGTGTTGATGGAGGCTGGAATGTTTGTTGGCTGACGTGGCTGAACTGGGAATGGCAGCACTGGGAATCCACATTAAGTTACAAATAATATCAATTTTTTAAAAGTCTGAGTTGAAAACAGATTTTTTGTTTCCCCACGGTTTTGGAGCCAGTTTTCCTTTTCCCTTCCTGATGCTTTTACAAGTCCAAGTATCTCAGCCAGCTCCAACTGCTCACCAAAGCATTAGGAGCCTCCACATGGAAGTAAAAACAAGTGAAGATTGATGTCACTGTTTTTATGATAATGAGAAATCCTCTGCAGAGTAATTCCCTTGTTTTTTTGCGTGACGTATTTTTATTTATATGAAAATATCCCATTGTTATTTAGTTAAGGAAAAACTCCTGACACTGACATTAGCCTGGGGCTAAATTTGACCGCATTGGTGGCTTGAAGGTTTGAGTTATTACCGTATTAAACCAAAGTTCTGCAGCTGAGTTAAATTTCAGAAGAATTATGCAGCTCAGTTAATGTTCCACGGGCAAATCTATGGCATTGCCACAAGGGGTTTAAATTTATGGAGCCTAATACAGGGATTAGGAAGTAAAATTTTGCACTGCTGAGGCCCAGTGGTGGTGTCTGTGTTCTGTGTTAAACACAACTTATCTGGATCATTTTTATCTGAGCTAAATACAGCTCCAATTCTGCATTGCCTGGGTTTTATAAAACCGACTTATTTTGCTCTTAGTTTTTACTTTCCTGAGTCCTACAGGGCAAGTCAAGAGCATTTAATACCAGCTGCTGTTTGGAAGTGGAGGTGGAGTCCCTAAAACACTGTTGAAGTCAGTCCTGATTAAATGCATGTAACCTTAGAGCTGCTTGGAAGCTGAAATTTTTGAGTTGGTTCATTTATTTAGTTTGGGTTGGGTTTTTTTTTTTCTCCTTTAATTTAAATAGCAGGGATGGGAATCCTTTGCAAAATAAGAGCCTTTCTTGAACTTCAGTCATCTCAAAACTTCTGGTTTGAGCTGTTGAGAATTAGAACTTGTGCTGAATTTTCATTTCTTGTGGTGTAATTATTCCTGTCTTTTTCCTTGTGGTATCGAGATAATTAATCTCTGCAGGTAGACATCATCAAAAGAGCGTTAGCTCGGAATGATTAACTGTAAATCTGGCTTTGCTCTGCTCTTTGAGGCCACTCTGAAAAATTACTCATTTTTAACTTTGTAAATAAGCAATAATAAAGAAATTTATTTTCCAGAGGTTTTGTGGAAGAGCTGAACATTCCTGTCTGCATCTCGACTTCTAATAGCCATTAATCACACTGAAGGAAGTTTTTAAGCGTTACAGCTGTAGACTGTGGAAGAAGAAGATTTATTGTGTGCATCTCCTCTCTATTTGTTTAACTGCACTCTTTTTGGAATCTTCCTTGTTTCATGTCATCATGATTCTTTTCCACTGGATTGAGTTCCCACAGAGATGATTATCCTCAGGCTGTTGCTGACACTCCCAGAATTGTTTCTTTGCAATCCCTAATGTTTTGTTTTGCATAAGGTAAAACTCTCCTCATGGTTAAACCCTTTGAGGCACTATTTCAGGACCTTTCCCTAGGACATACCAAAGGTTCCTATGGGGAAACAAAATTCCACTCTTTCAGTGAAGGAATTTTTCCTGATGTCCAACCTGAGCCTCCCCTGGCACAGCCTGAGGCCATTTCCCCTTGGCCTGTCCCTGTTCCCTGGGAGCAGAGCCCGACCCCCCCTGGCTGTCCCCTCCTGTCAGGGAGTTGTGCAGAGCCACAAGGTCCCCCCTCAGCCTCCTTTTCTTCAGGCTAAAGTTTCATTTTATTAGGGAAGCTGAGTTCCTCTTTGTTGTTCCAATAAGGAAGTGACAGCAGTCTCTCAGAAATCACTCACTAGTTGTGAATATTATGAGGAAAGTAATTGTGAGAAAAATGTATTATGGCTGGCTAATGGTAAATATCATAGTAAAAATCAGCACAATGCCGAGATGTCTGTGTAAAGTGTTGGTGAGGCTTGGAGTGCTGAGGAGGCTTAGAATGCTGAGGGCCTCTCCCACATGATGGGAAGTGGATTTGAAGTATTGAGTCAAGAGCTCATCTGAATTTTTCTAAAGGCTACGGGAATCTCTAATGTGTGATCTCAGGATCACAGAAATCACAGAAACAGGCGGGAAATCACAGAATCCTGGAATATCCTGAGCTGGGAGGGACCCACCGGGATCATCCCGTCCAACTCCTGGCCCTGCCCAGACACCCCAACAATCCCACCCTGTGCATCCCTGAGAGCATTGTCCAGATGCTGCTGGAGCTTTGTCATGAAGGAGTGCAGAGGATTTTTTTTTTTCACAGTGTTCTTTTCTAGTATCATTTGTGTTGCATGAAAGAAAACTTCGATAAAATGGAAACGTGCGTGTCCTGAAGGTCTGCACATCTGCAGTCAGTTATTCTGGGTGTAATACATCAAATGCAGGACTTCAGCTTTTGACCTTTACTGCTAGAGCATGGAATTGGAGTTCTGGTGTTTACTGATGTGTCATTTCTGCAACTGTCTCCTTTGTTATCACTTACTAATGTGCTTTACGGTGCTGGAGCCTTTTTATGTTGGCCACTATTTATCTGCACACTGTCAGAATGGGCTGGTGGGAGCTGTGCCAGCAGTTCCAGGGTGTCTGTCATCCCCTGGACTGCTTGGAGGTGACAGCAGTTTTACAATATTTAATAATTTAACTTTTTTTTTTTTTTTTTTTTTTTTTTTTTTTTTTGNCAGTGTCCAGTGCTGAGATCCTCAACAAAAAGATGTGGGTCTGTTGGAATGAGCCCAGAGGAGGCCATGGAGGGGCTGGAGCCCCTCTGCTCTGGAGCCAGGCTGGGAGAGCTGGGGGTGTTCACCTGCACAAGAGAAGGCTCCAGGGAGAGCTCAGAGCCCCTTCCATGGCATAAAGGGGCTCCAGGAGAGCTGGAGAGGGACTGGGGACAAGGGATGGAGGGACAGGACACAGGGAACGGCTTCCCACTGCCAGAGGGCAGGGATGGATGGGATATTGGGAAGGAATTGTTCCCTGGGAGGGTGGGCAGGCCCTGGCACAGGGTGCCCAGAGCAGCTGTGGCTGCCCCTGGATCCCTGGAAGTGTCCAAGGCCAGGTTGTACTTTGGGGCTTGGAGCAGCCTCTAATCTATGAGATAGTGGAAGGTGTCCCTGCCCATGGCAGGGGTGGGGATTAGATGGTCTCTAATGTCTCTTCCAACCCAAACCAATATGGAATTCTACAAGTCTGATGTCTCCAGAGCTGCTCCTCTCGGATCCATCCGTGAGCACCAGGACTTTGTCCTGTTTGGACAGCAGAAACCTGGGAGATTTCCATCACATGCCACCCCATGACCAGCCAGCACAGTGCCTGGCTCTTTCCGCTAATGGGACCATTGTTTAAACAGGGATTAACTTGTTAAACTCTCTTATTTCAAGTTACAGGGTGTCAGTGCTCAGGCAGGGCCTGAGAGGAGAGGTGGGAGCTGCCCTGGGCTGAGGGATCCACAGGCACATCCCAGCCCTCAGCCAGCCTCACAGGGCCTCAGGAAAACCAGGCTAAGAGAAGGGGAAAGGGGGATAAGAGAGGGGAAATGGCCATGTGGCAGCAAGGAGTGAGGAGAAAATGGTGAGGAGGAGTTGGGAGTTAAGGACAGGCACTGAGCCTGGGCTAGAGGGCTGGGCTAGGGGACAGTGCTGGTTTGTGCCCCTCTGTCCCCATCCCAGTGCATTTTTTTGCTGGCAGGATGTTAAATCAATGTTCCCCACAGCCTCTGTCCTGCCTGGTAGTGCAAGACAGAGCAGTGGGTGCCTGGTATCCCTCTTTTCCCTCAAGAACATTGGATTTTCCTCTCCTGAGCTGCTGAGGAGGCAGCAAGCGGGTGCCTGAGTGGATGTCAAGGAGCAGCCCATCCCCAGTGAGTGGGAAAACACCCTGCAAACCACCCTGGAACTTCTTCCAGCTGGTTTTTAGGTTACTTTGGTCTTCTGTCCTCTTCTCCCCCACACATCCCGACCCATGAGGGCATAGTCAACTTCCTACACCCACGTGTGACAACACTTCTGCTGCCTGTTCCAGGAGTAAATAAGCCAAGTTGGTAGCAAAACATGAACATAAAGAGTTGTGGTGTAAGTGTGGTATAATGCTGGTATTATAAATTAAGCCCCACTTGTTTTACCATAAAAAGGCTTCGAATTAGTGGGTTTTATTTCAAAGATTCAGTATTCTCAGCTCTGAAAATTCTTCCCAGAGAACTCTGCCAACCATTACACCCTTAATTAGCAGCTTTATAAATAAAACAGGAACTATGAGTGCAGGAGGAAATGGGGAGTTAAGTCTTTGCTTTATTGTGAGCACTACAAAATAGGAACCTGAAATAACATCCACATCTGCACCAAATGCTGGAATGACTCTGTCCTTTGCCCCCTGCTCTTTTTCCAACATTTCAAACCTTTCTAGACTCTCTAGGTTTAAATATGTGCAATAACTTCATTTAAGTTCTGGAGGAAAGAAGGGAGGCCAGTGGGGCTCTGGGAATTTAAGGGCCCCAAATCTGGGGGTGATGAGAGCACCAGGGAGCAAGGGTTGTGCTGAATCTACAAGTGTTTGTTCATTTGTTCTTCACTTTCAGGTTGATTACTTGCAAAGTTTCCTGAATATTTAAATTCAGAAACGATGACTCCCAAGAAATCTTCTGTCTTTGCTCTCAATGGGCCTTGATTTCGTGCTATTTATCTGCACTAGGATAATTATAAATTGATTCATTTTCAAAACATCATTTAATGGGTATTCAATTGCTGCCAACACAATATTGGAGCAACAGCATCACTCCTGTGTTTGCTCAAAGCCACGAAGCTCTATGGGTGTTTGTGTTTGCATGTAACAATATTAATCTGGCTCTGTTCACGTTGCTATGAAGATGCTGTCAAATAAGTTCTGTTTACATTTGCAGCTCATCCTTGTTTTCCTTCCTGAGTCTGAAAAATGAGGTTTTATTTGGTTTAATCTATATTTATTTCATGGGTTCTTTCAGGTTTAAAGAGTGTTTTTCTCATTTTTGTCTTTTTTTTTTTGAAAAAAGAGGAAGTTCCGTCTTGATGCGTTATAGACCAGAGCTAGGGGGAAAAATAAGGTTAATATTAACTTTAAAACCTTAAGGTTTTAAGGGGGATCTCCTGCTTCTTCTTGCAGCTAACTCCAGTTGGAACAACCATCTTCACAGGATTTTCTGGAAACAATGGTGCTATTGACATTGATGATGGTCCCAATGGCCAGATAGAATATGTCATCCAGTACAACCCTAATGACAAGGTACAGCCAGTCAGGCTTTTTTCCTCCATGTTTATTTATATTTATATTATTTCTATTTCTGTAAAACATTTCATGTTTTATATAACATGAAATAGCAAATGAACAAGAGGTTGCTATTGGACATAAAGAAATGTTCTCCTTCATGTCAAGTATCCTGTCTGTCTGTAACCCTGTAATCACAGATGAATTTATCTTCCCTCTCATTGCCTAGCAGTCAGCAGCTGGATTGTTTCACTTTCAGTAATGCCCAGAGAAGTTGTGTCTGTCCCATTCCTGGAAATGTCCAAGGCCAGGTTGGACAGGGCTTGGAACAACCTGGGATAGTGGAAGGTGTCCCTGCCCATGGCAGAGGGTGGGACTGGATGGGCTTTAGGATCTCTTCCAACCCAGACCATTCTGGGATTCCAAGATTTCTGTTTTTCAAATCTCCTAATTGATTTGTCCCCTCTTGGTGAGAATGATGAATGTTTTATCCCAAAAGATGAGTGCCATGCTCAGACTATCCCCAGTTATTTATCAGTCTGGGACCCACTTCCCAATCCTGTTTTCCTGCCCACCACAGATACCTCCAGCATGAGGAATTTAACACTCATTCTCGTTTAATTGCTGAAAAACAAACTGCAATTTTAGCAGTTATTTAAGCTCTTAGAGGAAAAAGGCCGTGTTACGTGATGTAAAGGAACAACGTTCCCGTGTGCCTCTGCTATGTTTGGAATCTTGTATTGCTGTTGCCTGTTCAAAATACTCAAATATTAACTATCTTCAACACTGGGAGATTGAAGCATGGAAAGGTGGGGGTTTTTAATTTGATAATGAAATTACAAATGGATCTCAGGTGTCAGAAATTTGTGCCCTCCTGCCAGCTGTTGCCCCAACTTTGTCACCTGAGTCTCTGGAAGCAAATACATGGAACAAATGGAATTTCACCCGATTTATCATCTGCCTTTACCTTGAAATGTGAATTTCCTCGGGTAGGAACATATGCATGAATTGGTGCCTAAATGTTGATGTTCTCAGCTTGTTTAGCACTTCATTGCCCTCATGAAAGGCAGAATAAAGAGCAAATAAGTACAATGATGTGGATTTCTTATCTCCACCGCTTCAGCATTTGTTCTGAACGCACCACTGCAAATTCAGGATGGCAAAGGGGAAAGAAGCAGACTACTCCCAACTTCTGTGGTTGGAAGTAGTAATGGATAGGTAAAGAATCCAGGAGAATTCTGTTCTGTACAGATTCCTTATTGTGGGGTTCTTCAGCAAGAAATTGGGTGAGGAGAAAACATAGAGAGCTTTATAATCTCTGATCTGAAGAGCAAATGCAGCCTTGGAATACCAGCCAAGGCATCATCCCATTGTGGCCCAGCTACAACACATCTTAACTCTGAGCCATGTTCAGTTTTATTGTGTTGTTTTTTCGTTTGCAGAATTCCAACAGGACCTTTGATATTCCTCTCACTTTGTCCGGAGCAGTAGTTCTGAGGGAAAGACTAAATTATGAAGAAAAGACTCGTTATTTTGTCATTGTTCAAGCAAATGTGAGTATAAATCTCTTGAAGGCCATTTATGCCCCTGATTTAGGTGAGGGTTTAGTTTCCTTCCCAAGGAAAGGCAGAGCCTTGCTGGAACACCAGCTCTGATAAATCCTCTTCTGGTGAAGATCTAATTTAAGATTTATCCAGGCTGTTGAAAGCTCAGGCATATTATTACTGCCTTAAAAAGCTTGCTCAGTGCGTGACAAGCCAACCTTTTTGGCACAAGGAGCAACCTGCAAATGTGCAGCGCAGCCCATGCAGAAAAGTGCAGCCTCATGGCACTAAATGTGTATTTTCCAACAAATCTGGCGAGGTTAATTTTCACTCAGATGAGTTTAATGGACAGAATTTCATTGCATCCTTCAGGTTGGAAATGCATTTTGTTATAAGGATGTGATTTTTCCTTCAAGTCATGCCGCAAGTGTACGGAGAGATTTTTCCAGAGTGGCTGGCAGTGGATAACTCGAACTGAGAAGAAAAGTGATGTATAAACTCTATCTCAGATATCTGTCATCAGAGTGGGGTTTTGGTGCCCTTGAGGGCTGTGAAAGCTTTTTTCCCTTTCTGTCCTTCTGATAACAACTGAAATGAAAACTTCTCTTCTGTTGTTCACGGCTGTTGTGATACATCTCCGTTCATGGGAAATGATATTTGCTCTGAAGCAACAGGAGTTCCTGAATCCACACCTTCACATTCCTGTCATCTCTCTGATACACAAGTGCAGATGCAATTTGCAATCTCTTTTTTAACCTATTCTGTGGCATGTTCAGCATTCTGCCAGCAGAAGCCAGGCTCCAGGGGTGGTTCAGTGCTCCTTGCCCCTCTGCCCCTGTGCTCAGGTGAGACCCCACCTGCAGAGCTGCCCCAGCCCTGGGGCCCAGGACAAGAGGGACCTGGAGCTGCTGGAGAGAGGCCAGGGGAGGCTCCAGGATGAGCAGAGGGATGGAGCAGCTCTGCTGGGAGGAAAGGCTGGGAGAGCTGGGATTGTTCAGCCTGGAGAGGACAAATTTTGGAGTGACCAAATTGTGGCCTTCCAGGACCTGGAGAAGCTCCAGGAAGGATGGAGAGAGACTTTTTGGAGGAATGGAGTGGCAGGACAAGGGGGAATGGCTTCAAACTGACAGAAAGCAGAGTTAGATGTGATATTGGGAAGGAATTATTCCCTGTGAGGGTGGGCAGGCCCTGGCACAGGGTGCCCAGAGCAGCTGTGGCTGCCCCTGGATCCCTGGAAGTGTCCAAAGGACAGGGCTGAGGGCCCCTCTCAGCTGGGGCTCCTCTCCAGGCTGAACAGCCCCAGCTCCCTCAGCCTTTCCTGGCCATTTCCCACATGCTCCAGGCCCTTCCTCAGCTGCCTCAGCAGCCTCCGCTGGCCCCGCTCCAGGAGCTCCCTGGCCCTGCTGTGCTCAGGATCCAGAGCTGGACACGGCACTCCAGAGGTGCCTCCAGGGCTGCCCACAAGGCCACCAGCCCCCCCTGCCCTGCTCCTAGTGCTCTTCTTGCTGCCCATCCAGCTCCCCTTGCTGGGAAAAACAATCCAGCACAGCCCATTCCTGGAAGTGTTCAAGGCCAGGTTGGACTTTGGGGCTTGGAGCAGCCTGGGATAGTGGAAGGTGTCCCTGCCCATGGCAGGAGTGGCACTGGAGGAGCTTTAAGGTCCCTCCCAGCCCAAACCATTCTGGGATTCTATAACCCCACAGGCTGCATTGAATTCTCTCTGGTGTGTACTATGCAATCACACTCCTCTTATTACATTATCAGTGCTTTGTTGTCCTTGCATCCTGAAGATACGGCTGGAAATTAATTACTTTCTATCTGCTTTGATCCAGAATTATTCAGAGGCACTTACTGGAGGAATGGAGAAATGGTTTAGTTGATGATGAAAGCTGCTCCTTGTAGCTGGAATTGTTTTTCGTCATTGACCATGGAGAAAAATGAATGCAGAAATTCCCATATTTATTCTAAATGTGATGCTGGTGCAAGAACTGAGTGGACTGCAAAATAAGAAAAAAAAATTGTATCCAATCCAATTTAGAGCAAAGGCCTCTTCATCTTACATAGATGATATTATTAAACATCATAAATTAAAAAATAAATTTTGAAAATGTTTTTTTTTTTTCTTTCAGTGTTACATTAGGATAGGAGGGCAAGATGTATTTCATGGCACATATTCCCCCCCACCACCATGATTTTAGCTCTGCAAAGGAAAGCTCACGCTGCAGTTCCTCTGTGAAAATAGGAATATTTTTTGAGTATTTTAAACAAAATATTAGCTCGTCATGATGTTTCTCCATTAAATGAAGAAAGAAGACTTGAACTGTTACTAATGTGTACTGTGTGTATAACCACAACAATTTCTGATTATAAATAAGGCACAGGGCCTTTTTCTCTTCTACAAACATGCTGCATTATCATAGTTTCAGTCCTATAGTTTTCCCAAGCTGTATTATTTCTGAACTATAGATGTCTTGCAGTATTTCTTCACTTTTTCTCTTCATATTATTTGTGAGCCTTTCAGGCTGCAGCTCTGAGCCTGAAGTTCCTGTAATTACTCCTAGAACACGGATAATCCTGACGCTTATATGTTTTATCCTTAGCCTGGTCTAAAACCTTTTTAGATGCTTCTTTTCAGGAGATTTTTAGGAGATCTTTTTCAGGAGATTCTGAATACAGGAAGTCTCATCAGATGGACCTGGTTTGCTCCACAGGACCGAGCCCAAAACCTGAATGAGCGGAGGACAAGCACGACCACCCTGACCGTGGACGTGCTCGATGGGGACGATTTGGGACCAATGTTCCTTCCCTGTGTGCTGGTGAACAACACCCGGGACTGCAGACCTCTCACCTACCAAGCCAGCCTGCCAGAGCTGACAGATCCTGTAAGTCCTCTGGGATTTTTCCAGGTTTTGTCTCTGCCCCTCATCTTTTCCTGTGGGCACAGCTGGGAGCTGTAGCTAAAAGGTTGCCAGTGCTTGATGCCACGTTTTGTGTGCCAAGCAAGAGGAAACCAAGGTAAGAGGGATGTGGGAATGTTGGTGAAATTCCTACTTGGATCCAGTGCCAAACTGCCCGTTGGCTGCAAGGGCCCAGTCTTGCAGAAATTTAGTAAATTTTGGAATTGCTTTTCCTGATCTGTCCGTGTTTTGCTCTCAAAATATCCCCAAGAAGCACTTTTGGGAGGGCACTTGACGTTATTCCATTGAGGGTTGTTATAAACCATAGGGGAAAGATTTTTGGGAAGAGGAAGAATTTGTCACTGACCCCAGAAAGGATTTTCATTGCTATTATCAGGTTTTTATCAAGAGACACAGAAGAGCAATGGGGTTTATCCCATGTAGGTCCTTGTGCCAAGTCTGTCAGTTAATACATCCATGGGGTCAGGATAACGGTGAGTGTAAGGCTCATTTCACACTCCATGCACACATGAATCCAAAAATGAGGTGAGAACTTCATCGTTTTCTTGTTGCAACTTGTTGCCAGTTGCCATTCCTTACAGCAGAGCTCCTGCTTGGCGATCTGCCTCTCTGGTGTGTGGGAGAAGGGAATAGAGGTGACCTTGCCCCTAAGTAACAGCTGTGTTAATTACCCAATACAGCCTCACCCATAATGAGTCACAGCTGTATCCAATAAGGGTGAGTGGGATAAAAGAGTGGGTTTGCTGGTGAGAGAGGGTTATGAAGTAGCAGGATTATGAAGAAGAAGTCTCCTGAGGAGAGAATCCCTTCTGGGAGGTCAGTCTGGGTGTGCAGTCAGAGCTGTTGTTGGAACCTGCAGTCACAGTCTAGCTGGGTAAAAGCCTGCAGTCACAGTCTGCAAACAAACACAAGCAGTCATAGTTTAGCAGGAAATAACCAGCAGTCAGAGGCTGCAAAGGAAGCCTATAGTAGGAGCTTGCTGTAGCCAGAGTCAGGATGAATAGCTGGAGTCAGGATGGCTGAGCTGTAAAGAGGGACAAAGCAGGACCCTTTTCATGCTCTGATAAACAAGAAGTCTGTGTCTCAGTTCATTTCTACCCTCTAACAAGAGAGCTGCTGCAACACTGGTGGGTAGAACAGAGAGAGGGATTGCTGAATTAATATCGATATGTGACCTTTGACTCATATATTTAAGAATATAAAAAGGCAGAACCAATCGACTCACCAGGTATTGTCCCACCTGATTAACTCTGACATTAAGGTTATATTAAAATAATGTTAAGCTTTGACATTAAGGTTTTTAACTTTGGTTGCTTGTCACAGCACACTCTCTGTCCTGCTGCCTCCAACCAAGGGCAGATTGAGGTTGGAAGTGTGGAGATTCCTGCCCTTCCCTGCCTTATCTCCCTTCCTGTCCTGTGCCTCGCATTCCTTTCCCATCCCACACATTTTGGGGTCTTGTTTGGTGTGGCCTCAGGACTTCTGCTGCAATTATCCTTGGGATGGGTCAAGGGAAGGGAGAGATGATCCGTATTTAACCTTGGAGTATTGATTTCCACATCTTCCCCACGCACACTTCTACACCTTGGTGTACTTAAAAAACCCGTTTTGTAGCTGTGTTGTGTTTGGGACTTAGTGAATCACAGAATCACAAGGTTAGAAGGGACCTCCAAGATCATCGAGTCCAACCCAGCCCTAACACCGCAACTAAACCATGGCACCAAGTGTCACATCCAGACTTTTTTTAAACACATCCAGGCATGGTGACTCCACCACCTCCCCGGGCAGACCATTCCAGTACTTTATCACCCTTTCTGTAAAGAACTCTTTCATAATATCCATCCTATATTTCCCTTGCTGCAGTTTGAGACTGTGTCCTCTTGTTCTGTCAGTCGCTGCCTGCAGAAAGAGACCAACCCCACCTGAGCACAGCCACCTTTCAGGGAGTTGTAGAGAGTGATAAAGTCACCCCTGAGACTCCTTTTCTCCAGGATAAACGATCCCAACCCCCCAGCACAAAAGAACTGCTTTGACTTAAAATTCTACTTTAATTTGCTTGGGGCTTGGTGGCGCTTTAAGGAAAGGGGCAGCTCCCTGCCCATCTGATTGTGTGGGGCCTCCTCAGGGTGAACACCCAGACTATGCAAGATGAGGGACTGTGACCCCATTTCACCTGCATAGAGCTGTTATAATTCCCAGTGTGGGAGCAGAAGAGGCAGGAATTATAAATAACTGGTGTTTTTAATGTTTTTTTATCTGATTATCTGAAGGTATAACACAAAATTCTGTTTACCATGCAATTTTTGTGGTGCTGCCTCTCAGTCAGAGGATTCCAGCTCTGGCTCTGCTCCTGCCCTTGGCCAGGCACATTCCCTACTGGATGGCAAAGCAGTGTCTGCCAGGAGAGGGGCTGAGCCAGGAAAAATCTGACCTGGGATTTATTTAAACTTCCTGAGCTCAGGAGCAACTGCTTTTGTTTGTTTTTTAGCTTTCCTTGTGTGAAACTGCCCCTGATCTATGAAATGAGACCTGGGTTCTGTTGATGAACCGTGAACTCTTTGCTGTTTATCTCTTTGCAGCACTTTTGATAAACCTAAGTGGAAGAAGTTATACCTTGAACCTCAAATATTTGCTTGGCTTTTAAGCAATAATTCCTTTAGAAGATATGGATGATGCCTGGATTCACCCAGGAAACATTTATATTACATTTATCCTTTACATTTTAATGTATTATATTTACACCTTACTAAGCTACTCCAAAGCTACCATTACCCTACTCCCTAGGCTAAAGGACTATTTTTAACACCATCTTTTTTTAAAAATTATTTTTAATTTGCTTTTTAATTTTTCAATGATGATAAAATGGAATATTAATGAATGAGGAACAAAGTTGAAGTATGAATTATTCAGAGGCAGTAGCTGGAAAGAGAAGTCCTGCTTTACTGGGCAAGATGTCCGCTCAGCTGACCCCTAAAATAAAGCATTTAATGTCACTGGTAAGAGTAATATTTTTGTCCAGAATATTTGGAATCTATCCATGCATTTACTGAGGTAAAAAGTTGGGAATTAATTACTTGCTATTAGCTGAATTTCAATTTCCAAGAGAGCCTGTGTTGATTGTTGATTAGATTTGGGGGTTTTTGTTGTTGTTGTTACATTGCTTTATATTATATTTTAGTGTTTCTGTGTCTGATCAGCTCTGGTAATTAATTTTTTCCCCCTCTTGTATCAGGAAGACTTGAATAAATTAGCATTTGTTATCAAGATGTGCAAGTCATCACGTGGAGTGAAAAAGTACAACCTCATGAATATCTCATAACATGGGCAAGATAATTTCTCCTCCTTTTTCCCCCCTTCAGTCCATTCCTGCCACACTCACATTGTGAAGGTTTCCTCCACTTCTACACTCGGTATTTTCCATCATCATGCAAAGAAGAAAAGCCTGTTAAGCCACAAAATATAGATTAGGTTTATTTAATTAATTGCTGGACTAGATTTGCAACTGTAGGATTTATTATGGGGTTCCATGGGGTAATTATGAGCCCACATGGGCACAAGACATTCCATGGCACCAAGAATTTTGTACTAAATCCAGATTTAACCACACTCTTCTCCAAGTTCCTTGTTCTTACACCTCTGGTGGATCCTACTGCATGGAAAGGGTTTATGTTTTTACTGATTATCCCCAGAATCCTCAGGAATTGTGTCAGCAGGGACCCCACAGGGTCTGTGGGCTCAGGTGCCCTCATGAAGCTGGGTCTGAGCAGAGCACAGAGAGGTGAAAAGCTAAAAAAATAATAAATAAAACATTCTCAAACCACAGTGAAGTCAAGAGGGATGAAAAAAGACACTGGAGAGCAGGAGGTGCCCCTGGAATGCCTTCAAGTCTTTATTAGTGAGAAGGACCTCTTCAGTTCCATCAGTTTGGACTCAGGGGGAGAAATCCGCATTTTTCTGAAGAGGTGCTGTAATCCCGCTGAGTGAGCTGTGGTTGGGAGCACAGGACACTTCCAGAGTATCAAGGGTTAATCAGGTCTGGACAAATCAATTTTATGCCGACTATTGGTAATTAATTAGCACTGTACAGGATGTGCTGGTTTTAGATTTGATGATCTCAATGGTCTTCTCCAACCTAGTTAATTCTGTGATTAATTCTGGTTTTGGGTACCTCTGGGCTTGAGGATTACAAGTACCTAACAGTTCCTTCCAGCTGAATTCCCTTGCAGTTCCTTCCTCTGACCCTGCAAATCCCAATTCCTCCCAAACACAAAACCTTCTGGAATTTTCTCCCAGAGACATATTAATATAGAACTTGCAGCAGCAGCAACACAAGTGAAAAAGTCTGGAAACAGCATCTCTCCATCTTGGTTATAATAATCAAAGAGAAAAGTTCATTAAAATGTTCTGGATTTCCTCCAGTGGTCATTAAATCAATTAATTAATTAATTACCTTATTTACCTGTGGGAAGTACCAGTACAAAAGACATTTGATCCAGGGATCTACCATGGGATGAACACCAAGCAACCACCCCTGAAGTGGGAGAGATTTGCTGGCTCACCTGGAGCTCCCACCCACACAGCTGCCAAGGAAAATTTTTGGGGCACTGAAAGACACAGCCTTCGGATTTTGGCCTGTTAGGCTGAGCTGAAGTGGATATGTGTAGTTAAGTCCACTTTAATAGAAGATTTCAGCAGATGAGGAATGCCTCTCTTACCTGTGTGAGTGGCAAAATCCCACAGAATAATTGGGGTTATTTTCTTGCCAACTTTTAAACCTGACTGCTTAAAGACAATTCACATGGAGGGAATCACTTCTAATAACAATCAAACTGCATAAAACCACAAAAAAATCATCTTCAGTTGCCACTTTTTTTTTTTTTTTTGTGTATGTGTTTGTTAGATATGGGACATTTAAAACTACGAATGTTCATAGTTGATTTAGGGAGTTGTTGGTCTCTGGAGCAGCTCAGTCTCAATCTTCCTTTTGTTTCTTTGCCTTATTTTTACTAAGATTTGGCTTTTTAAATTCAAACATGGTAAAAGAGGTTTGCTAGCCTTTGGCCTGTCGAGACTTACTAGCTGAGTTTGGGATCCAGTGGCATCAAGCCTCAGGAAATTATTTGGGATTTGATTTGTTTCTAATTATTCCTTTCCCAGCTGAACAGGCTCTGTCCAGTTTTTTGGGACTGCTGCTAAATGCTCTTGTAGGGGATGGTGTTTACACTTCCTGCTGGAATTAGCCCTTGATTGACTACAGTTGTGTCTGCTGGCAACAGTAAATGTTCAAAGTCTGCCTTCCAGAGAAAACAGAGTTTTCATCATTAGGAGAATTGTTTCTCTTCCTGTAAATCATTTTGGGCAAGGAAAAAAGTGACTTTATATTTTGAATAGGCAGCGTCCACCCCTGCTGTTAATTAGACTGAAATCTTCAGTGCAGGATACTTGGTGTTGGGCTGAGATAAATGGGAGTTCCTGGGTACTTTAATTCCAAAAATTATTTGGTGGACAGGGCACTGATGTCACTTCAGGAAATAACCAGAGGAATGTTTTAAAAACCGTCTGTGTCTCTACATTCTTGTTCTTACGCGAATTAGGAAAAGAACTTTATGACTGAGGCTCTGAACAGTCCCTCTAGCACTGAAAGATGAGCAAATTGTCCCATTTTTCCAGGGATTAGCTTTTCAGTAGCTATTTAGGTAAATGCTGCGGCTCAGATGAGTGGAGGGGAAATGCAGACTGACCCTGACAACACCTCTGCAGTTGTCAGGGTGCTTTTTATGGAAGAAGGCAGAGTTGTGGCCAGGTTATTTGCCGTTGGAGGCAGATAGCAATTTTTCTAATTAAATTTCAGCAGAGATGCAAGATGAACAGATAGGCAATCACGAAGTGATGCTGAAGTGGGAAAGCAAGGCAAAAACAATGATAAAATCCTCTCGTGGCTGCAGCCACCCTGTTTATTCCAGGCAAACTTTTCAGTTGCGTTTTCCCTCCTCTTTTCACTCTAATTGCAGCCCTGCAGAGGTCACCAGATTGATGTGAGGTTCAAGGCACTGGATAAAGTTCACAATATTGGGGTGGCTTTTAACCTGATTTAGTGTTTTTGAATGAATAACTCAGCAAAGTCAAAATGGTCTGCTTTGATAAGCTATTGATTATCTGCTGAGTACCTGATAAGGAGCTATAAAAGGGGTTTTAAGTCTGCTGATGTGATTTTCCCTATCCTTCCCTTTTTCAGGATTGTCTGTCTCCCACATGCCATCCCTTGATAAGTAGAATCCTTTTTTTTTTTTTATTTAAGGAAAATGTCACTGAAAAGTAGTGAAGCATGAAAAGGTTAAAATCACAAAGTTGTGATGTTACAGATAATTAAATTTTATGTATTTGGGAGGATAGCAGGATGGCTAATTAAAAAGAATTGTCAGTAAAATTGTCAGGAACTTTAATATGTGAATACATAAACCTGAGAATAATCTCCCTTAGCAGCCAGGCAAGCTCTTCCCTTGGCTGATGTATTGATCAGGCAGGACAGTCCCTGTTAATCTAAGATTAACCTGTGACTTTAAATATAGATGTTTTTCAGATGGAGGAGAGGTTCACTTGCCTGGTTTGCCCTTCAAAACCAAACAAAACCATCATTTTAACTTCCAAAATGTAATGATTGTCCTAAGAACCAGGTGCTTCAAACAGCACTGTAGTTGAGAAAATTATAGCAAGGCTGCAAATAAGGGAATAAAGTCCAAAAGGCACACTCTACTTCAGAGGATTTTAACCCAGTTGTGGTTCAGAAGTTGAGTTGCTGTCTGTGGGTAAAAAAATTAAATATATATTTATACATATATATAGTAGTTCTAATCCTCAAAAGTGGAGGTTTTAAGGGAAAAAGGATCAAGCTTGCCTGAAAAGTGAGAAGATTTTCGTAAAAAAAAATGAAACAGGCAAAGAAAAATGTCTGTGCAGATCATCTTTGAAGTTGTTTTTGGGTTGAGAGAGAAGCGTATTTTGGATATTGCTGGGGCTGGGTTACGGGGTGGCCTGTGGGACACGGCAGCCATGGGGCTCCCTGGGTGGCACAGGAGGAGCAGCAGCTCTGGGAGCTCTCCAGAGACTCATGCTGGGCTGGAAATTTGGCTGCTGCTGAAAACAGGGGTATTGTCTAGTTATTTAATCAAGCTGTTAAGTTAAATCTCAAATCTGATTCATTATCAAGGCAGGAAGAAACTGGTTAAAAATGACTGATGTCATAATAGATTGTTTTGTTTTCAAATCTGGGAATGTTTCATCAGTTGTCTGTTATTTCTCGTCGTGGTTAGGAACTTACAGGTGGGAAAATGCTCAGTTCCTCTAGCCTTGCCAGGAGCTGAGAAGGAAAAAGTAGCAGTGGTTCTGAAATGAGAATGAATTTCCTTTCAGGCAGGAAGAGGAGCTGCTTTGATTCAAATTTTGGTCACAGCCACAGCAGTCCAGTCCATCCAAGGCTGGAAAAGGGATCTCCAGGGGTTTGGTGTGGGAAGCAAGGGCAGGTTCAGGATCACAAACCACCTTTTTGTGCAGAAAAACTGAGACTAAAAATCCAATTGACCAAATAATGAAGTGCCAAAACACCCAAGTGTTGATTGAGGAGCTCCTGTAAGATTCAGTTCTGTTTCCTGTTCCATAGATCCGTGTTTGTTACAGCACCAAGTGGAGCCGTTGTCACAAAGGAAACACATGTAGCAATTTATTTGATTCTTAAATGTCATTTTGAAGCATTTGAAGGCTTTAAATGTTGACATTTAAACAAAATATTCTTGCAGTGATGCTTTATTAGCCAACTTCACTCCAGAAAAATTCTCCTCTCTGTCACATCCCTGGGCCTTGCAGAGAGAATTATTTCAGTGCCTGGGTGTTCCCATTAAAGTGTAGCTGATCATTAGGGGTCAGGAGGGATTATTTCTCTTTTCAGCTTGTTGTCACAATGCAGAGGGTGCAGATGAATTCCTCAGTTAATCAAATGTGATCTGCAAAACCTTAATTGATGAAAATGTGCAAGCACACGTTAAAATGAAATCACCCTTGGAAATTAAATGAAAGGAAAATCCCCCTTCCCAGGACAGTCATGTTTGCCTCTGCTCCATGCTTTTGATAATGGTTCTCTGGAAAACATCCCTCGAATCCTAGAGGTCTTTCCTGTGGAGAACAAGGAAATTCCTGGTGAGTAGAACTTCCTCTCCTGAGAGGAGAAAATGGGATTAATCTCCATTTGGCTCTGGATCAATACCCTCAGCACCACAGCAGTGCTGGGGAGGCAGGGGTGTGCTTGGTAAATAATTCCTGCCTTTTGTCCCAGGATTGGGAAAGAAAAGCATTTAATAAAACACAAAATTTCCCTATTTTACCCTAAAAAGATGTGAGGGTGAGCTTAAGGACAAAGGACGTGAGCATTGCAGGGGAGGTGTGTACACACACACAAAATTATTGCAAATACATCCAAAATTTGGCTGGGAAACCCATTTTTTCCCTATCACCTTCAATCTAAAAGTGCCACTTCTAATGTTACCATTAAACCAATGCAATAAAATTGATTTAATAATGGTGAGGCAGAATTTGTAGCTGGTTCTGGCCATAAAATCTCTCCCTAAAATTCTTTCTCTGATAGGGTGGCAAATTTTACTGAAGAGAGGACAGTGGTGGATAGAGCTGGAATTAAGTAGTAAGGTAGTTCCAGATGACATTCCCACTCCTAGACTGGAGAAGTGCTCATTGAGTACCCAAAAGAGAAGAAAATCAGTACAGAAAATGAAAATGTTCTTCAAGCTGAGGGTGGGAACTTCAGTGGGGTTTTGCTGACCCCAAACATCCTCCTCCTGTTTCAGCCTTCTGAAATTCCCACTGCTGTGAGACTCTGGACCTGGCTTGTTCCTGCAGGTGAGGAAATGCCAAATTCTCTGCAGGAAGATGAAATGTGGGAATAAGAGAAAGAACCACCAACATTATTGTAATAAAACCTCAGTGTAAAGAGAGTCAGCCAAGAGACAAAGGGCCTGAAGGACCCGGGTGAAATACTGACCTGTTCATCTAGATATTTCTCTTTTATTTTTGGATTTCAAATGAATTACTCTCTGGGTTTTTTTGGAGGGTTTTGTCTAGTTCCACACAGCTGAAATTAAGAAAGATTCCACCACTGTTACTGGTTATATTTTCCCACCAAATCTTTCTCCTCTTCTATCATTTACTTGTAACTTCTTGTGCCTTTTGTGGTATATTATTGTGTGGCTAATTTTTCTAAAGGCATAGAGAAGCAAGCAGCCTGTTGTCCTTAGGAAGAGAAATAAGTACGTATATATATATATTTATAGATATATGATAGAGAGATTTATCCCTCTCTGAGAAATAGCATTTATAAGGAAAGAAAATTGGGTTAATATTACAAGGATTTCTATAATTGCAAAGAAATTACTCTTAGAAATGAAAATAAAAATAATCTGGGAGTCATTATGGTGGTGCTACGTGACTGTTCAGTATTTTCTGATTTTTGGGGAGATGTAGGTGCTTGTCTTAGGCTGCACAGTTTGCTTCTCAGCACAGAAATCGGGATAATATGAAACCAGCCATCAGGAATTTGAGGGATAATCAAGGAAATAGACTTCACAGTTGTATGGGGAAAAAAGCCAAATGTCAAAAAAGAAATGTTTATTGTTCTTTAATGCCAGTCATCACCTTGGAAGGAGGAGAAACTCCGGCCTGAATTCTGGTTGTGCTGAGGCAGGAGGCCCATTGCATAATGCATTTTCATTTAGTCCCCTGCACAGACACTGCTGGGGACACTTCTT
Source organism: Sinosuthora webbiana (assembly GCA_013397395.1). Classification (NCBI taxonomy): domain Eukaryota; kingdom Metazoa; phylum Chordata; class Aves; order Passeriformes; family Sylviidae; genus Sinosuthora; species Sinosuthora webbiana. Next base: position 75,763 of record VXBN01011562.1, read on the forward strand.
ATCAAGCATGTCAGATACAGAAAAAGCAATTTAGTAAGCACTGTGATCAGATCCTGATGAAATTCAATTCTTTTTTGGCCCTGCTGTTCCTGGGAGACATCATTGATAAAAATAGTCTCTGTTTTCCTCCGTGCTCAGGTTCATTATGCTCTCTTGCTGCTCTTTCAAAATGTTATGGTTTTTTCTTCCCCTCAAAGGTGGCTTGTTTTTACAAATGAATGGAAGGAATTGTGTTCCCTGACAGCTTACTCTGTAAACAACCCAAGCTGCCAGGATTTTTGAATTTTACAGTTTTCATTTCAAGAAATTGCATAAACATGGGGCATGACAGAAACCCAGGAATGCAGCAGCCATGGGTTGTATTGAGCAGCTAAATCAGGCGCTAAAAGCTGTTTGATAATTTAGTGCTGAGTTTAGAAAGAAGGTGAATTGAATAATTAATCCTGTGTTTTAATTTTTCCATTGGTCACTAAAACACTTTTTTACCCCCAGAGAAGACAGGAGAGACCAGTTCACAGGGACCAACAGCATAAATTAACTGTGGCTTCTGGAAATGAAGGGGGACTTCTGAAAAATAAATAAACAGAAACGTTAGTTTAGTTTTTCATTTGCAGATCAGTTCTTGGGTCCCAGCACAGGAGGGACCTGGAGCTGCTGGAGAGAGGCCAGGGGAGGCACCAGGATGAGCAGAGGGATGGAGCAGCTCTGCTGGGAGGAAAGGCTGGGAGAGCTGGGGGTGTTCAGCCTGGAGAGGAGAAGCTTTGGGGTGACCTCACTGTGGCCTTCCAGGGCCTGAAGGAGCTACAGGAAAGATGGAGAGAGACTCTTTCCAAGGGATGGAGTGACAAGGGGAATGGCTTCAAACTGCCAGAGAGCAGGGATGGATTGGATGTTAGGAAAACATTCCTCCCTATGAGGGTGGGGAGGCCCTGGCACAGCTTTGCCCAGAGCAGCTGTGGCTGCCCCATGAGGGCTTAAAAAAAGGTGTGGATGTGGCACTTGAGGACATGGATTAGTGGTGATGGATTGATCGTTGGACTGGATGATCAAAAGCTCTTTTTCAACCTTATTCTATAATTCTAAGAAGTATGAATTGTGTGAATTAGCTGTAAATATCTGGGGTTTAGCAATGTAGATTTGGTTTCCTTCAAGTTGTTGTGCCCTTTTTTGGGAAGTGTTCCCAGGCCCAGAATTTTTGCTATATAAACCCCTTTTTTTCGCTCCTGTGACAACTTGATCTAAGAGTTTTCTGCAGAGAATTTATTCTCTTTCAGCATCAGAGTGTGTTTTAAATCCATGCTTGGGGTTTGCTTCCAAAGTCTCCAAAGAATTCAGCTGAGGTCTTGGCCCACAGTTTGGGTTCCTGTGTTGTGGCAGCATGAAGGGTCAGAAGATCCCGTTCCCCCTGGATTCCTGTACATCTCTGTGTCACAGCAGCCTTCAAAGAGCAGCACAGGAATTCCTGCAGGCTCCTGTGAGGAGGCTCTGCCTCCCCTGGCTCTGATCAAAGGCAGGAATGTGTAGCTGCCAGTGGGAAGGCAAGAAAAGAGGGAGAACGGTGCGATCCTACAAATGGGGGATTTGATCTGACGTGGTTTGACTAATGACGAGATTTTGGTGGTATCTCCGACATTCGTAGCGTGATTCCTGCTTCTTTTGGATTGACTTCCTTTTGTGGTTGGATAACTCCACTGAAACATTCCCCACATTTTGCTGACATGCAAGTGCTCTGTGATGGATTTCTGCTCATTAGTGTTTTGTCACAGCCCTTGTTGTGCTGGCGGAGCAGCTGAGGCAGCAGCAAGGAGTGATGTTGGAATGGTTCTGCAGCTCTCCCTGCTGTTTTAGTGCCGGGTGCTGGCAAAGTCACAGGCAGTTCTGCACAGCATGGAGAGAACTCAGCTCATTTCCCACTTGCAGCTCTTATTCCAACCTCAGGAAAGCACAAGAAGAACCAGTGTGACCATAATGATTCAGCAATTCATCAAGAACTTTGTTGGTTTAATAGTGAAGGGCTCCCTGGGAAGGGCTTCTGGATGGCACCAGGGGCAGTGTGTGTTGCTTTAGTGACGTTTTCCATCTGGAGAAAAGCTCCTCAGCCCTGTTTTCCAGAGGGATGAGAGTTGAGCAACAAATTCCTCAGCTGAGCTGTGAGAATTACGCAGGTGGAAGATCCTGAGACTTTATCTGAAGTCCACTGGCCACAGTTACAGTAAAAATAATAAAAAACAACATACGCCTGTTAAAATAATAATTTTATTGGTATCAAATATCGGTGTGAAATGTCCAGTGGGAACTGATTCTGTGCTAATACAGAATCCTGCTCCAGGAGCTCCAGGTCCCTCTGGTTTAGTTTCCTAGCCACCTTAGTGCCTTAACAACTCAGTCTTCAGTGGGACTCGTGGGTAGAAAAATGTCTTGCTATGTTTGGCACAATAATAAATTGACAGTGCAGGGTTTTTTTTCCCCTGCTCTCAGTGGATTTCTTGAGCTCACCTTGGTGAATCCAAGCAAAACTTTGGGAAGTCTTGCTTTCCATGCAGTTTTTTATCCTTTGCAGTATTTTACAGTGTTTACTTGTGCCTGTGTGGTGGCCCTGGCCCCCGAGCCCCAGGGGTGTCTCTGGTGAGAGCTCAAGTGATATAATCACAGCAGCAGCACCAGAGTGAAACCTGGAGCTGGTTCATGCTCTGGTGTCTTCAACTGTACAAAAAGCACCTCTCAGGAATATATTATCTGCTCAGAAAAGAACCTTCCTAGCTGAGGAATATTGGCTTTGGTTGGCTTTCAGTTTCCTAGAACACAATTATTTTCATGGTAACAAGCAAAAAAAACCCATAATACACCATAAACCCCCTCACAAATGAAAAGGGCAGCTCTGAGCAGAAAACTGTGCTATTCCAACTCCCAAAATGTGCCATTTCCTCTCTTTTCCTTCTCATCCTTCCCGAAGGAAGAAGTTTTCCTTAAGTATCTACAGTTGGCAAATTCAGCTTTACTTCTCAGGTAGATGGAAAAGATAGAAAATCTGGGTTTTTTTTTTAAATCCTTGTTATCAGCTGTGCAACAATTAGTGTTGTACTCTGATTTTAAAAAGAATTCCACACTGTCTGCATCCTTCTATTGGAAGCCTGGCATTCCTGCACATCTTAAAATAATTCAAATGATATATTTTAAAAATATTGGAAATTATATTACTTTTATTTTAAAAGTCATGTTTATTTTGGGGTGAGGGGTGTTTTTTGTTGTTGTTCTTGAAAGCCCCAAATGTATATTCTGCATCTCAGTCGTAAATTCCCTCATAATCACTCCATAGGATCATGGGATGCTGAAATTAATATGTAGGTGGGTGCCTAAAAAACCTGTTTGGATTTTTGAATGCAACTGCACTCCTGAATTATTAAGCAGCATTTAAATACATTAATTAAAAATATCAGGTGTTTCTTTTTATTCACAATCCTCAGTAAGAGCCTAAAACCCCCTGGCACAAATGGGACTTTTAATTTGCCTTGTTCCATCCATAACATCCCTGAAGGCCATGGATTTTTGGAGGACCTGATGAACATCCCACATGGAAAAGGTGCTGCTGTGCTTCCATGGTGAACACAAAAGAAGGTGGGGGGAAAATGAGGTTTTTGCTGCTACCTTATTCTCTCTGAGCTTTTTTTAAATTGTTTTTCTGCCTTGATCATCTCATGGCCCTGCAGACTCCCTGGCAGGCTCTGCATCACAGCTGTTTGAAGGAGGATTTTTTAAAATTTATTAATATTTGTGCTAAGAGTTGCAAGGTGGGGTTGGGGTTCTGCTTTTTGACCTACCTAGTTCTGCTACATTGAACACCTGGAAGTCAATTGATCAGCACACCATTAACTGAGGGAGCTTCTCCCTAATGAGGAAAGGAAATGACTGCATATCCCACCGTCAGATGGGCAAGATCTTGTTTGTTTTCTTAATCACCTGTCTCTGCCAGGGCTTGGGCAGCCTTTCATGTTCCCCTTGGCAGAGGTTGGGGTTTGAGGGCTGGCTGTTTATTCCGAGTGATCTCCCTGCCCCGCTGTGGCTCCCTGCTGACTTTCCCAGCTCTTCTTCCAGCCTTTCCCTGTCAAACCCCCCCAGTGCTCTTGCTTTGCCTCCAGCTGGCACCCATGGCCACCTCAGACACTTCACTCCTTCATTAATCTGTTCTCCCTTCCTTTTAATGAGCTTCTATCTCCTCGTGAAGCTCCTGAGAAGGAGCCTGGTAGGGGATTTCTAGGCCTTTTCCAAGGATGTTGGATGCCTATGGAAGACTCCTAGTTTGACTCCTCGTTTTTAAGAAAATTATTTCGGATTAAAAGCATACACACACTTTCTTAAACTTCCTATGTGTGCTTTAATTTATTAACGTGCTATTACCCACTAATTAACACAATGGCTGCTTCATTGTTTCATGTTTTTTGTAATTTCTAATTTCTAAATTTGAATGAAAAAGATGCTGCGTTGTCTGTGGATTATTAAAGCAATACCTTGAGTTTTGCTTCAAGGCACATCAGCCAATTTAATTCAAAACAGCTTTAAATTATTGAAGTTGGGACTGTTCAGCCTGGAAAAGAAAAAGTTGTGGGGGGACACCACAGGCCCATCCAGGGTCTGAAAGGGGCTGCAGGGAAGCTGGAGAGGAACCTTGCAACAGGAACTGGAGCAGCAGGACAAGGAGGAATGGGTTCAGACTGACACAGGGGAAATTTAGGTGGGATATTGGGAAGGAATCGTTCCCTGTGAGGGTGGGGAGAGGCTGGGATGGAATTCTCAGGGAAGCTGTGGCAGCCCCTGGATCCCTGGCAGTGTCCAAGGCCAGGTTGGATGGGGCTTGGAGCAGCCTGGGATAGTGAAAGGTGTCCCTGCCCATGGCAGGGAGTGGAACAGAATGGGCTTTAAGGCTCCTCCCAACCCAAACCATTCCATGATTTTATGATTCTCTATCTCCTAGCTCTTGAGTAGCCCATTTTAGGTGTGTATGGTACCTGGAGAAACAACTTATAGAGAAAAAAAAATTGATGGATTTAACTTTTCATTTTCAGCTTCATTATAATTTATTTCCTTATTGGACCTGTTTTTATTCAACTGAGCCCTTTGTTTCCCAGGGGTTGGTGCAAAGGTGGTAGTGTGGGATAAAATATCTTCTGTTTGACCAGAACCTGTTTCATCTCAAAAGCAGGGGTTCTAAGTGCTGCTCTCCAGCTTTTCCTTGAACTGGAAAATAAAATATTGTCCTTGCCATTTGAGTTATTTGTTGAACAATTCTGATTTTAGTCTTGGTTTGGTATAGACCCAGTGTGGCCTGCAATATTGCAATCATAGAACCCCAAACTGGTTTGGATTGGGAGGGACCTTAAAGCCCATCCAGTGCCACCCCTGCCATGGGCAGGGACACCTTCCACTGTCCCAGGCTGCTCCAAGCCCCAAAGTCCAACCTGGCCTTGGACACTGCCAGGGATCCAGGGGCAGCCACAGCTGCTCTGGGCATTAATGGTTAGTTTAAACCCAGACTGACAGATGGGACTGGTTTTGTTGTGGGTGTGTCTCTAACTCAAATGTAGGGTTTTTTGTGAATTTAAAAATAGCATTTTAGTCTTGGTCAGTTTTCTGCACAGTCTTCTCTCTTCCCTCCCATGCAACTTCTAAGCCATCCTAATGCCTTTTAAAAATTCAAGCAGTGTCAAATATATCTTCTTCTCTCTTTCTTTCTGCCTATTTTGAGCTCGTCTCCCTCATTACGCTTTTAAGAGTTTAATTTTTCAAAGAGTCCCAAATGGAATTGGATGATGACAAAGGACCTGGCCAGTGGGATGGGGACAGGGACAAAAGCCATGAGCAGGAGTGGAGTGAGGAGCTTCCCAGTTCCAACTTGGGACTCCAGGAGCATCCATCCTCACTTTTTAATGTGCCTACCCCTGACATGTCTGTACCTTAAATTATTTTGGTGCGGAAAAGGCTGGAAGAGCCTCTGGACTTGGCAAAGCTGCTGGAAATGACTGAGGGGGACACAGCTTGGGGTATGGTGGCAGGTGACCATGGGGCTGCCAGGGGGATCAATAAACTGCCCTTCCTCCATCCCTGCCTTCTTCTCCTCCTCCTGGTTCATCCCTTTTCCCTCTGAGTTTCCCCTCACCAAATCTCTCACAGCTCCCTTCCAGCTCTCACCAAGGATGATTTCTGACGACTCTGCCAAGACTCGGCTGAGCGTGGACTTGTCTCATTCCTATTCCCACGCTAAATTTCAAGTCCCCTCTTGCAGAACGCAGAGCTTTCCAAAGGAAAGGCTGCCAGGACGAGATGTATGTGGAAAAAAAACAAAGGGCGTCTGGCTTTTCACAGAGCTCATTAAGGGTTTTTGTCATGCAGGGAAACGTTCCAATGGGAGGGGAAAGCCTGGTGTGCACACATCCATGTACATTTGTGGTTGGTTGAGCAGCCAAGGTCACTGGAAGTGTGGGAGCTGGGAATGGCAGCTCTGGAGTTGCCACTGGAGGCTGGATTGACAGAGATGAAAGCTGACACCAGTTTTGGGGTGACCTGATTGTGACCTTTCAGGACCTGAAGGAGCTACAGGAAAGATGGAGGGAGACTCTATACAAGGGGTGGAGTGGCAGAACAAGGGGCAATGGCTTCCCACTGCCAGAGGGCAGGGCTGGATGGGATATTGGGAAGGAATTGTTCCCTGGGAGGGTGGAGGGACCCTGTGAGATTCCCAGAGCAGCTGTGGCTGCCCCTGGATCCCTGGAAGTGTCCAAGGCCAGGCTGGACTTTGGGGCTTGAAGCAGCCTGGGATAGTGGAAGATGTCCCTGTTCATGACAGGGAGTTGAATTTTGGCTCTTTAAGGTCCCTTCTAACCCAAACAATTCTATGATTCTACAATTCTATCTCTATGTGAACCATTTGAATTCTCTTCCAAATAATGGTGAATTGCTCCCACACCCATCCATACTCTTCCAATGCAGCTATCCCTGAAATGTCTGTACCTCAAGTTTCTTTTGCAGTATGTATTTGTGGATCGCAGCCGTTCCAGCTCCTGATGATGCTCCAATTCAATTTGCTGTTTTCCTATTTTCAGGCATTTGCTGTGTTTCACTGTGTGATGGCTGAAATCCCTGATTCGAGGGACTGTTTATAGAAACACAGTCAAGTATTTGTGAGCTTCCTTTATCAAGTGTTTACTGTCAGCTTCTGAGTTGATAAAGGGGCTGGAGCACTTTCCCTATGGAGCCAGGCTGGGAGAGTTGGGGCTGGAGAAGAGAAGATCGTGTGGAGACCTCACAGCTCCTTCCAGGGCTTGAAGGGGTATGGGGAAGCCATAGGGGGACTTTTCATCAGGAACTGGAGTGACAGGACACAGGGAATGGGTTCAGACTGATAGAGGGAAAATTTAGGTGAAATATAAGCAAGGAATTGTTCCCTGGGAGGGTGGGCAGGCCCTGGCACAGGGTGCCCAGAGCAGCTGTGGCTGCCCCTGGATCCCTGGAAGTGTCCGAGGCCAGGCTGGACTTTGGGGCTTGGAGCACCCTGGGATAGTGGGAGGTGTCTCTGCCTATGGCAGGGATGGTACTGGATGGGCTTTAAGGTCCCATCCAAACCCATCTGGGATCCTGTGATTCCTTTCCTCTGGGATCTGTCCTAAAGCTCCTCACACAAAGGAGGTTGCTATAGAAATGTTTATGTTGCTTGGTTAATTTGGATTTAAAGGGGTCATGAGCTGTAAATATTCTTCTCATTCCGAAGGTTTCTTCTCCTCCGATACCCTTCCCAGTGAGATGTTGTTATGCTGAACCTCCAGATCTCCCTGCTGGCTTTCTAATTGCTCTGTTTCCAATGTGATTTCTCATTTCAGGCCCAAGTGAATCCCATCAGTGTCACTCCACCCATCCAAGCCATAGATCAGGACCGAAACATCCAGCCTCCTTCCGAGCGACCCGGCATCCTCTATTCCATCCTAGTTGGTTGGTGTCTGCTACTTTTCCTATCCCTCCCAATCAGGCCCTCTGGCATGAACCTGCCAGGGAAAGATTGCCTGGGGGAGTGAAACCCTGATAACAATTCCTCTTGTGGTCAGTGGGATGTTTGGAATTGTTCTTCTACCTGTTGGTGCTTAATTGCCACGTGGGAGTTCATTTCACATGGTTATTTATTAGCGTTTATTCAGATTAAACCCAGAATTGTTGTTGGTTTAGTGAATGGACCAGCACAGCGAGGGAAAGGAGAGCTCTGCTGGGATGTGTTTTCCATTGACAGACACAAAAAAAAAGAGGCAATCAGAAAAGGGCAAATAGAGCAGATTTCACCCCAAAAATCATGTGGCACAGGGCAGCTCCAAGAATCTTACCACATCCACCTCCAATTTTTCTGCCTGTGAGCTTTCCTTTGTGATTTAAATTTTGTTTGTTGAGTTGTTTATGCTGCTCTTTCTTCCTTTTCCTGCTGCTTCCGTGTTTGGCATTTGTTTCTTGGGCTTGTAGGATGTGACCATGGAAGGGCCTGAGGGTGGTTGGGTGGCTGTTCCCAAAATCCACACACAGACCTTTCTGTGGGATTTAGAAATGGGGTATTCTGTGGAATCATGTCTTCTCCCTGTCTTCCCCTATGTTAAATTCCATGGTTTTCCCAGCCGAGGAGAGGTGGAAGTGAGGATTTTGAGGAGCACATTGTGGAGGTTTAGCTCTGCAAATGGACCTATTTATAAATGTCATAAATTGATTTTATCCCGGAGTTCTGCAGGGACAGCTCCACCCCAGAGCCACGTTTAGGTCAACTTCTTAAGGGTTTTTGCATAATTTACTAAGTTCTGCAGGAGTGAAATTAATAAAGTGTGTGTGACACTAACCTGGGCTGTTGGGAATATTGGAGTGGCTGTTCTGACCTCCAAGAAATAATGCAGAAATGTGTGGCACAGCAATTTGGGTTGGTTTGGGGACCTTTGCTTTTCCTTCTTCCTTTTTTCCCCTCTTTTTTCTTTTTCTTTCTTTTCTTTTTGTTCTTTCTTTTGTCCTTTTTCCTTCTTTACTTTTTTCTCCTTTCCTCCTCTGTTCTTTTTTTTCTTTTTTGCTTCCTTTTTTCTTCTCTTTTCCATCTCTTTTTTATCTCTTTTCCTTTATTCTTTCTTCTGTTTTTTCCTTTCTTTATTTTTCCTTCTATTTTCTCTCACTTTCTTATTCTCCTTCTTTGTTCCCTTATATTTTTCCTTCTTTCCCCCTTCCTCCCTAATTTTTTTGGTCTTTTTTCTTCCTTTATTGTTCTTTTCTTCTTTCCTTCCTTTTTCTTTCTTTTACCCATTTTTCTTTCTTCTTTCTTTCTTTTTTCCTTTCTTATTTTTCCTCATTTTTTCCTCATTTTTTCCTACTTTCTATTTTTCTTCTTTTTAACCTCATTTGCCCCTAATCTTTTCCTTTTTAAGTCTTTTTCTTTTTTTTTTTTATTTTTGTTTCCTTCCTATTTTCCTTCTCTTTTCTTTTTCCCGTCTTTTCCCCTTATATTTTCCTTGTCCTTTCCTTCCTTTTTTCTTCTTTTTCCCTTCTTTCCCCTTCCCTTATATTTTCTTTTTT
>VXBN01011562.1:85363-96385 GCA_013397395.1 Sinosuthora webbiana
CCCTTCCCTCTTTTTTTTTTTTTTTTCCCTCTCTTTTCTGGTTTTCTCTTTTTATTTTCCTTATTTTCCCTCCCCTGTGCTCTTCCAAAGGATTTCTTTTTGGATTTTAAGTCTGCCTTCATCTCTCCCAGGATTTGCTATTTCTGTTTTAGCCTCAGAAAATATTAAGTAGTTTCACAGGAAATGGGCCTCGCAGATATTTCTCATTATGTGGATTTTCTTCTCCCTTTTCTTTAGATCTAACCCCCCTTTTTCTTGATATCTTTGGGAATGTCCTTTTTCAAACACTGGGAGGTTTGATCTGTGCCCATGGAGCTAGGGAATAAGTCACTTATGAGAATGATTTTAAGTTTTATTTTATTTGACTCATTTTTATTTGTTTCTTCTTTTCCCTTCTTTCTTTGCCCACCTGAGCAATGCAAATATTTCAGGCACTGTGGTAATTTTCCCAGTCCTTGGCTTTTGGAAATATTCATTTCTTTGGGCCTTTGCAATACACCCACATCTCCTGGATTTATCCAGGTGTAAAGCAAAGCTCCTCCCTTTATTTTTATTATCAATGTTATTGATTCTACCAGTAAATTTTATTGTTTTGATTAGAAAATTCTATTATTTTTAATAGTAAAAGGTATTATTTGTACTAGTAAATTACTAGTAAAATATTCTTTTTCAGAGTAATTTGAAGCCTTTATTTTCTCTGGGGCCAATCCTCGAGAAAAGCCAAATTTTCTTTTCAGTCATCAGCTTTTTGCCCATGGAACTGGCTCTCTGGTTTCTGCTGCCACTTTTGGACACTTTGGGTTTAAAGAAAAGAAAGAGCCAAAAATGCACAATAGCTTTTGGGAATGGGGGGGATCCTCTCCAGTCCTGTGTCCATTTCAAGCCCCAGGTCCCACAAAACCCCTCCTCTGGCTCTGGGAAAAACAAATTGAGGCATCCTTTCCTTCTCCCCCTTGCTGGCCCCCAACATTGTGATCCTTCAGCTTCTTCAAACACGTGGAATTTCTGGAGCCAGGAGACTCAGAGTTCATCCCTGGGTTTCAGAGCAGGCAGAGGTGGACTGAGGGCTGCTCTGCCCTGTCAACATGGAAATTATTTTGTAGATGCAGAAGCAGATATCCCTGTTCGTGGAAAAGCTGGCCCCCAGAGTTTAGGAATCCAGGAATCTGAGCTCTTCCTGAGGTGGGCAGGAGCTGAGCAGGCACCCCCAGCCAGGATTTGGGCATCCAGCTGTGTTATCCCTTAATTTTTGCTTTTCTATCATCCACCCTGCTGCCTTTTCCTCCTTTGCCTGCTGAGGTTGGTTAGGTTGTTAGTGGAGTTTTTCAGGTTGGTCTTCTTTTCCCTTTCTTTTTTTTTTTCCCCCTGGATTCTTTCCTGACATCTTTACACAATATTAGACTCATCTTCCCTTCACTAAATCCCTTTGGGACTCTTACCCTCCTCCCCTACGTATTTGTTCTCCTTTAGGGCACCTCTTGTTTTCTTCTTTCTGAGAGTTTTTGTATTTTGCCCCCAATTTTGTGACAGCTTTTTGCTTCAGCAACAACCCTGGTGATGTGCAGCTTCTAAAACCAGCAATCTGTTACCTGTCTAAAGTTTGGAGCTCCTGCTGGGTGACTTGTGCTTTTCAAAAATTAGATTAATTAATTAGAACTTGAAATTAAAAGGCAAGGCAAGGGGATGCAGGACTTGGAGCTTGAAGCTCTGCATTTATGCTGGTGGTATGAGAGAAAAAATAATCCATGGTGGTTCTTTTGCTGCATTTTGGGTCCATAATATAGGTGTAGGTTTAGAGAGTCACAGAAAAAAAAAAAAGCAAACACATATATAATATATATAAATATATGTATAATTTATTTTTGTAGCAAATAATTGTCTTTGGAGGATTGCAAATTAAATTATTGCAGTAATTGATCTCCTGGCTTTCTGAAAGTACTTTCTAATCATTGCACTTGTAAGGGGAACAAAACTTTTACTAGAAGGATTTATAAAATGACCTATCTATTGTTTTCATATTGTTACTAGTTGTGTTATTACTTATATATATAATTTATATGTTATTAATAATATTCCTGTTGTTATCAAGTACTTAGGGAGTCCCAGCTGAGAGGAATCTTTGTGGGTTTGGAGAGTAAGGAAATAATAATATTAAACACACAACTTTATAGTATCCTTAAGCTCCATATACACAGCAGTATTTTATCCTCCCAAAAACAAAATGAGGCTTTGTTCCTTTGATGATGAATGACTAAAATAAACACACATTGCTGAACTAAACCTTTCAGAGTTGTTTAAACGTCAATGTCTTTTTTGCAGGTACTCCTGAGGATTATCCCCAGTATTTCCATATGAATCTCACAACGGCTGAACTGACGCTTCTCAAGCCAATAAATAGGGATTTACACCAGAAGTTTGACTTGGTTATTAAGGTAATTTGGGCTGAATTTTTTCAGCGTTTTTATATTCCTTGGAAAACAAAAAGCTCTGGAGAAAATGTGGGGTGGGCCTGCTTGTCTCTTCTGCAATTTTCTCTTCCTTTTTAGCCTGTCAGGTGTCATTTAGCACCATCAGGGGGAAGAAGGGTGTGAAGCATTTGTGGAAAGGGAAAGAACTCTGGCAGAGTTCTAACATTTCATGTTACACTGTGTGAACAAACTCAGCATCACTTGTCCCCTTGCTTTTTATGAGCCACGTTGTACTGAGAATGCAGCTGGTTTCCATTTCACATTTTCTGTTCACAGCCCATTCTAGAGGATGGTAGGGATATAGAAAATTGTGTGAGTGGGGAATCTTCACAGAATCCCAGCATGGGTCAGGCTGGGGTTGTAGTGAATAATTAATATTTGAGTAGTGAATATTCACAGGGTGGCTGAGGCTGCAGGGAGCTGGGTGGGCACCTGGTGCCACCTCCGTGCTCCAGCAGGGCCATCCCAGAGCACAGGGCACAGCATTGTGTGCACACAGCTCTGCCACAGCCCCAGGGAGGAGCCCCCCCAGGCCGTGGGGACAATGTGTTCAGGGCTGGGCACTGCCCAGGGAAGAAGAAGAAGTTGTGCCTCCTGTGCAGGGGGAATTGCTGGGCTCAGGCCCTGCCCGTGGCTCTGGGGCCATTGCTGGGCCCCCGCAGCAGAGCCTGGGCCCTGCTGGGAGCCCTCCCTGCACACAGGGACACCCAGGGCTGAGGGCCCCTCTCAGCTGGGGCTCCTCTCCAGGCTGAACAGCCCCAGCTCCCTCAGCCTTTCCTGGCCATTTCCCACATGCTCCAGGCCCTTCCTCAGCTGCCTCAGCAGCCTCCGCTGGCCCCGCTCCAGGAGCTCCCTGGCCCTGCTGTGCTCAGGATCCAGAGCTGGACACGGCACTCCAGAGGTGCCTCCAGGGCTGCCCACAGGGCCACCAGCCCTCCCTGCCCTGCTGCCAGTGCTCTTCCTGCTGCCCATCCAGCTCCCCTTGCTGGGAAAAACCATCCAGCACAGCCCACCTTGGAAGTGCCCAAGGCCAGGCTGGACAGGGCTTGGAGTAACCTAGGACAGTGGAAGGTGTCCCTGCCCGTGGCTTTAGCTTTAAGGTCCCTTCCAACCCAGACCATTCCATGACTCTAAATATCCTAAGGAGTTACAGGTTAAAGCCCTGTAGCCCTTTATTCCCAAACTTGGGCTGCACAGTTTGTCGATTAAATAATCAATTAGCTGGTGTGGGAGGATATTTTCTGTGCCTAAATAGCAACTTGGGTCATTAATGGCCATGCTTATAGAGTTTAGGAGGTTCCTCTTGCTGTGGGAAATGTGCAGTCAGGGAAAATAAGAAAACAGTAAGGAAAAGGATCAGTCTGTAAGCATGACAATGTGCCATCTGCTAAAGCAATAAAAGTTTTAATGCTGTAACCTTCAGGGACCATTGGAGTAATGTCTCAGTCTTGTACCAAATCAAACCTTCAGCTTCTTGTGATGCACATTTCTCATTTCTTGCAGTTGTAGGATCTGATTCTGTTTTATCTGGATGGGTGCAACATGTGATGTTTCCCTTCAAACAGAAAATCTGCTATTTTTGCAACATGCATTCAATTTAATCTTTAAAATATTCCCTCTGATATGAGAAGACCTTTTTTTTCTCCTGTTAAGATATGGAAAACTGTGAAATGGAAAAGGTGGTTAAGTCAATACAGGAATATTTGAATGCAGGAAGGAAGGTGGACAGGAAATGGGGGCGCTCACCTGCATTGCTGATAAATGTTGAATTCTCAAATAGGGAGACAATGAAAAAAACCTAAAGACCCTAATAAGAAATGCTGGATTCCAGCCTTCCTCTACCTCTAGGATATATTAGATGATAAGCAAGGAGAGAACCAATTTTACCCTCCTCCAGAAGCTCTTGGCACTTCCATTCCCTGCCAAGAAACATGGGCATTATTACAGCATCCTTACAAAAAATGCGGATTTTTGGGGGGTTCCCATTGAAATTTCCTTGTGGCAGCAGCAAGGCTGCCACAATATATGAATTAAACCTTTGAATTGAAAGGGCCTAATTAAAATTACAGTGACATGACCACTGCACTGTAGACATGAGATTATGTTCTTGTTACCAGCTCTAAAAAGCATCAGACAGGTTTTATTTATTTTTTTAAGCATGAAGCAAATGGGAGAATTGATCAAATTGATGCACTTTGCTCCTTTCCTATTTGAGCAGGGGTTATTTATCAATCAGACAGAATCTAAGCTGGCATTTCCATTATGATCCTTTTGCAAAGAGGATGGGCTATGGGAAGCTGGATGTGCTGGATGGTGTAGGAGAAGGGAATACAGGTGACCTCACCCCTGATAAGTAACAGCTGTGTTAATTACCCAATACAGCTTCACCTCTGATGAGTCACAGCTATATCCAATAAAGATGAGTGAGATAAAAGAGGGGGTGAGCTGGTAAGGGGGAGCATCATCATGGAGGAGGAACCTTGAGCATGAAGGAGAGAATCATGAAGCAGGATCCTGGGGAAAGAGAATCCCTGCTGTGGGGTCAGTCTGGGTGTGCAGTCAGAGCTGTTGTTGGAACCTGCAGTCACAGTCTAGCTGGGTAAAAGCTGCAGTCACAGTCTGCAAACTGACACCTGCAGTCAGAGTTCAGCAGGAAATAACCAGCAGTCAGAGGCTGCAGGGGAAACCTACAGTAGGAACTTGGTGCAGGCGGAGTCAGTGAATGTTTGGAGTCAGGATGGCTGAGCTGTGAAGAGGAATAAACCAGGGCCCTTTTTATGCTGTGATAAACAAGAACTCTGTGCCTTGGCTCATTTCTACCCTCTAACAAGAGGGCTGCTGCAACAGATGGAATTCCTGTACTTAGGACAATTTACCACACATGGGGGAGAGCTGATTTTGATAAACTTGCTAATGCTGGGGGTGATTCAGTTCACAGGGGCTCACTTTTTGTAGTAGGCAAAGGATGAGCAGCTGCAGAAGTTTCTCCTCAATATTTACAGTGGGTTGATATCTAGTAATTAAAAACTATTTGTGCATTTGGAGCTGCTATAAAACCTGTGGGAGTTACAACAGCAAAAAAAAAAAAAAAAAAAAAAAAAAAAAAAAAAACAAAAAAAAACAAAAAAAAAAAAAAAAAAAAAAAAAAAAAACAAAAAAAACTGGAAGTATTTTGATGCTAATGAAGGGCAGAGAATCCCAGAGAGGTTTGGGTTGGAAGGCACCTTAAAGCTGATCCAGTGCCACCCCTTGCCATGGGCTGGGACATCTTCCACTATCCCAGGCTGCTCCAAGCCCTGTCCAACCTGGCCTTGGACACTGCCAGGGATCCTGGAAGCCACAGGTTCTCTGGGGATCTGTGTCATAACTTCCCCACCCTCACAGACCTTTTCCATTTCTGGTTGTACCACTCTGGTCTATGTTACTTACCCCGGACTACGTCAAATTTTCTCCCCTTTAAAGAAAATACATTTTTGTCAGGTTCAAAATCAGGGAAAGCGTTTTATTTCCCCTGAAAAAAATTGATTTTCCGTTTCTGATGGCATTGTATTAATGACTAAAAATGCCTTGATTTTTAGAACATCAGGTGGAAAAATAGAGGAGTGTTTTGGTGATCTCATGTGGGCACCTGTGTATTGATGAAATTAAATTGATCACTTTAGAGTAGTTTAGATAGTTAAACTGAGAGATAAATCAATTTAGTTAATTAAATTGATAGTTATAGAGCGGGTTTTCATCTAGTCTGGCTGGTCAATTCATAAACCACTGTCTGTTGTATTTGATTGTATTTGGGAAATTAGGGGGGATTTATGTGATTTGGGCATCTCATTAAAAATTCAAATTAAATTATTAAAAAAATAGGGGGGAAGAGGGAAAGGGGTAAGATAAGATTCCTAGCTTCAAATAACATTTGTAGCCTGACTTTATTAAGAAGACTTTTCCTTGAATATAAGAATTTAATGGCTGATAAGGAATACACTCTCACAACCTGGGCTAGTGGAAGGTGTGGTGGAACTGGATGACCTTTAAGGCCCTTCCAACCTAAACCAGCCTGGAATTCTGTGAAAAAGGATTGGTTTGTGTCCCTTGGGCGGTTTTGGTGCCTTCCCCACAGAGCTGGTGACAGAAATGGGCTTCAACACCATGCCAGGGCAACACAGAGGATTTTGAAGAATATCCTTGCATAGCATTTTCTGTATCCCTTGGATCTATCCCTGTGATGCCAGGAGGGCTTTCAGCCAGGTTGTCGTTAGCCCAGTGACAGACAGATCCTTGGGAACAGCTCTACAGTGGGACTGTGTTTCCCTGTTTTTCAGGGGGTGGCAGAAGGTCAGAGTGTTTGCAATTCCAGCGTTAGAGGGAAATTAGTTTGGGATCCCATTGTGCAAGAGGTGGTGGAGAACGTGTCTGCTGTAATATTGACTCTGTCTATTCCAGAATTTCTCCTGGCTGGGAGTTTTGAACTGAGTGAGATTTCCAGCCAAACTGGGCAGCACAGGCACCTCCAAACTCTGCTCCCTGTGAGCAGGGACAGCACCCAGGGATTGGCTGGAGTTGTGCCAGGGGAGGTTTAGTTTGGAGATCAGGGAAAGGTTCTTCCCCCAGAGGGTGCTGGGACTGCCCAGGCTCCCCAGGGAATGGGCACGGCCCCGAGGCTGCCAGAGCTCCAGGAGGGTTTGGACACCACTCCCAGGGATGCCCAGGGTGGGATGGTTGTGGTGTCTGGAGGGACAGGAGCCTCCAATGATTCTTGTGGATTTTCCAGCTCAGGATATTTTGTGGTTCTCTGATTCCTTTCTTGTGGATGTCCTTTGGATCAGAGAGATGCCCCAAGCAGTCCCAGTGTAGTTAAACTCTTCCCAATGTCCGTGATTCTCCCGAGATGGATTTCAGAAACAGCAGGAAGTGATGCTCTCCCCACCCTGAAGGTTCTTTGGTTTCTCTTACCCCATTGGGAGCTTCACTGATCCCTCCTGTCTGTTGCGCTCAGAGCTCTCAAAAAGTTCCTGCATTATAGGAAAAAAAGCCATCGCTTCAGAAACAGCCTCAGGATCAAACTGTGGATGAGCCTTGGAAGGCAGGAAATACAGATACTTATGTGCCATGTTTGGTGTGATTGCACAGGGGCTGTTTCCTGTTCCAGGTGGGAAATACAAGGAGACTGGGATAGGATGTTTGCCAGCCACTGGCAAGGGCAAAAAATGATCAGGTTTAAAACACAGGGAGGTTGTGGAGGGGAGTTCTAGGCTGCAGAACCTTGGGAATGATCCCAATGGTTGAGTTCCTGAAATAATAGCTAATTCTGATCCTGACGTATTACAGAATCATAATCTATATAATATATGTGTAAAATATTCTGGTTGTAAAGACAAGGATATGATCACAGAATCGTTTAGGTTGGAAAAACTCTCTGAAATCATTAATTCCAACCATTAACCAGTCAAGCCCACCACTACTCCATGTCCCCCTATCTTCCTAATGCTTCCTGGGATGGAACTTCCAGGGATTGACTGTAGAATTACAGAAGGACTTTGCAAGACCAAGTGAGTCACTGATAAAATTAATCATGGCTTAAAAATAAAGTGAAGTATGTCAGAAAGGATTGCCCTAAACTTTTATATAAAATGATGGGTTCTGGCCTGACTTGGAAAATGAGATCTTGGTGTTGGAACTGGGAACAGGGTGTGAAGGTTGGCTCAGTGATCCAAAAAAAAAAATATATATATATATAGGAAATGGAACATTAGAAATCCTTAGTGACAATAGAGAACAGGGACTCAGTGTTCAAGCACTGCAGCTCTGAACAGATCCAGATGTCCTGAGCATAGTGTCCCAAAAAGGACAGAGCAGGACAGAGGCTCCTCCAGGCGAGGAAGGAAGAAGCTGGGACAGACACCTGTAAGGTGCAATGCCAGATTTCCGGGAGTGAAGAGGAAGCAGCAGCTCAGCCTCTCCTGCAGTGCCAGGGTGAGGGGTTTCCAGCTGAGACAAGGAGGTGGCAGGGTTAAAACAGACAAAATGGGCTCTTCTCTAGGAGAGGAGGTTGGGTGGAGACCTCACAGCACCTTCCAGGATCTCAGGGGAAACAGGGAAGTTGGAGAGGGACCCTGCAACAGGAACAGGAAGGACAGAACTAGGGGGAATGGGTTCAGACTGACAGAGGGGCAAATCCACATAGGATATTGGGAAGAAGTTGTTCCTTGTTCGGGTGGGGAGGCCCTGGCACAGGGTGCCCAGAGAAGCTGGGCCTGGATCCTTGTAAGTGTCCAAGGCCAGGCTGGATGGGCCTTGGAGCAGCCTGGGACAGTGGAAGGTGTCCCTGCCCATGGCTGGGGGTGAAATGAGATGATTTTCGAAGTCCCTTTCCACCCAAACTGTGATTCCTTCTATGACTCAAATTTGACATGCAGTGCTGCGGGGCTCAATGCTGACCTGGGCTCAAGGGGAGGCTGGGCTGGCTCATGGAAGACCAGTTTATTGATAAAAAGAGAAATCCAGGCAGATCTGACTGCTTTTCTTCTCTAGGCTCCTGTCTTTGGCTGCAGGTTCAAGCATGATTTTGGAATTGTCCTTCTTACCGTGCTCACCAGGAGAGGTTCAGATTAGACATCAGAAAAAAATTCCTTTTTTCCTGAAAGAGTGGTCAGGCTTTGGAAAAAGTTGCCCAGGGCAGTGTTGGAGTCATCTTCTCTGGAAATGTTCAGGAGGCATCAGGAGGTGGCCCTTGGGGACACAGTTTAGGGGTGATGGTTGGACTTGGTGACCTTGAAAGTGATCACCGACCTTGGTGGTTCTGTGTCTGTTTTAGTCTGAATTTCAGACAGCACAATTCTAGCAGGCAATGAGGAGATGCCCATCAGTTAGGGCTCACTGGGCTGGATGTTCTTGGATTAGAGGAATGCTCTATGGGTTTAAGACTTAAAAAGTCCTGAATTATCTATTGTTTGTTTGTTTATTTTTCACCCCTTCAGAAACTTCAATCTGAAAGGTTGGGTTGATTTTTGCAAGAATTCCATCCTTCAGCTTTTCCCAGCCTGTTCTGTTCTCTTGGCTCCATCATCTATTGACCTTTGTTACCTTTTTTTGGGTAGCTCCAAATTTCCCCTCTTCCCATGTCTTAATTTTCTTGCATTTCTGAGGACTTGTGCTTATTCTTTGCTCCTCTAAATTTTAGGGTCTGTACTCAGGGTGACAGATTAGCAAAAGAATGGAAGAAGTTCATTTTCATTAAAGAGTTGCTCCATCCTCTTCCTGGCAAGGCTGAAATTTTCCAAATCATTCCTTTGGTTGTGCATCTTCTGTAGGTACTAAGGACAATAAGTGATGTTTTAAATTAGGTTTTCAAAGGTTCAGCCCTTAGGTGAACTCAGAATTCAATTAATTCTCTTTCAGACAGCCTTTTTTTCTCTCTTGTGTTTAATACAGTGATGGGATTTGATGTAGAATTAAAAATCTGAGTGCAGGGACAGGGTTTGTCTTTGTGATGAAGGACAAAAAAGGGTCCAGGAAACCCAAACTTTTCCTTTAAATCATTAAAATATTTCTTCAGATTAGTAAGATTGACCCTAAATTTTCTGTCAGAACTCTCAGAGCAATGAAATCATTAAAGTCAATAATTGAGTTATCCTGTAATGCTTTTATTGACAGAAATTTCCTTCCTGTAACAAGAAACAGTCTTTTTCCCCGTAAAATTTAACATTCAGTACTTAAAACTTGGCCTAATGGCTTCATATAGGGTGGGTTCTTTAAGGGAAGAAGAAGGAGTTGTAATATTTGGAAAATAATCTGTGATTACTGTTCACTGCCCTGCAGCATTGTGAGTCTTGCTGGTCCTGAAGTCACCCTTTACCCATGGAGCTACAATGGATGTTTTGGAGTTTGGTTTTTTTAAGCCCAGTGTCCAGGCACCTTTTGTGCCGATTTAATTTCCCTGCCCCAGTGACAGCAAAGTCACTGTCAGAAGAGTCACATTTCTTCTGTGTTCTAAAGATATTCTGTGTTCCTTGTCCTTTAGCCAAGTTTTAATCCAGTTCAGTGCTTCTTCCTGTGTGCTGTACATGCTGCCCTTGGGAATTATTCCCCAATGCTAAAGCTTAGCCTAAATCTGGATAAATGCTGTCCCTCTTTTCACCCTGCCCTTCCTTCCCTCACTGCTGGCTGCTCCCGATTTTACTCATATCCATTTAAAGAATAGATCACAGAATCCCCGGATAGTTTGCCTTGGAAGGGACATTAAAGCCCATCTGGTTCCACCCCCTGCCACCTGATTTTGGTTTCCTTAAGTCTCAGATCTTCTTGGAGCTCAGTTTGCAGCTCCCCCTGCTACTCTTCCACACGGATTTGTGCGTAGCCTCTCACCGGGGAATAAATCCTGGCATCCTGATTTTTTTAGGATGTGTCAAGTTCACATTTATCCCCATGCAACACTCTCCCCTCAGCTCCACTTGCTCGTCTTCCTGTTGGGATTGGAGGGGAGAGAGGATTTTTTTTTTTTTTTTTTTTTTTTTTTTTTTTTTTTTTTTTTTTTTTTTTTTTTTTTTTTTTTTTTTTTTTT
>VXBN01011562.1:96486-136061 GCA_013397395.1 Sinosuthora webbiana
TTTTTTTTTTTTTTTGTTTGGGATTTTTATTATTATTAGTTTGGTTTGGGGGTTGTTTTTTGTTTTGTTTGGGTATTTGGGTGGGGAGGGGTGGGTGTTTCTCTTTGCTTCTAGGGATGGACCTTCCCATTTTTATCAAATAAAAAATCTGGCATGAAATTAAACCCCCCATTTGGTGGGGTTTTTTTAAATTTATAAATTAAATAAATTTGTAATTAGCCTGTTTTACACTTCTACATTTGTTTAAACTCTGTAGTTCTGGAGGAAAAGAGCAGCATGGATGTGTCTTAGATGAAACAATTCCATTTCCTTGCACCTTAGGACAGATATTTTGGATGGAGGATTGCTGTAAACGGATTCTGTGATTCCACAGAGAAATGGGAACTCTGAGTTTTATCTAAGGGAACCATGTCTTGCTTTCTTTTAGATGTTTCTCTAGGACAGGATCTGCTGCTTTGGCAGTGAGAGGGGGCATTGGGAACTGGCTAGAGAATATTCCAGCTCTGGATAGTGCTGAGGGCCTGGGACTGGACTCAGTGATCCCTGTGTCCTTTCCAGCTTGGAATTCTCTGCAATCCTAGGAGGAAGCCCTTTGCATTGCTCTAATTTCTCATTTTCTGTTTCACCTGCTGCTTTGAAGGAGTGAACTTCCTGTTGTTCCTGTTCATTCCCACAGCTCCTCACTCCTTGCATTCCTTCTGGAACTGCTTTCCTGTCATCTCCAGCCACCTTCTGTGAGGATAAAATTACGGACACTGCAGATACAAGCAGACTTCAGCACAGATGATGCAATAAAAGCAGTTAAATACCTCTGAGAATTAACACATTTCACATCATTTTTTTGTTTTTTTTTTTTTTTTTTTTTTCTCTTTAGCTGCTTTTAAATACTAAATTGTACCAGAATCTAATCCTGTGCTGCTTTTTTGTGTCTTGATAGAAGTGTGAAGGTCACATCCTTGGGGGTTATTTGAGGGATCCCTCATTATTTTGACACTAAAACATTTTCTTAAAAGAACTGGAACCCGAATGTTTTGTGGTTTAGATACCAGTGGCTTTCTGGGTGAAAAAAAATGTAAATTGTTTGCTGTTTGTGCTCCAAAATATGTGCTAGGAAACAAAAAAAAAGCTCAGCCTGTGGCCAGCAAGTCCAGGCAAGTGTTTAACAGGGCAATGTGAGGGAAAAGGGTTTGCACTAAGAGCACTCAGTGTCTGCAGCAACTCTCATGAAGTATAACTTAATCTCTTAAAAAAAAGTACAACAAAACCAAAAACAACAACAACAAAAAAAACCACCCCCAAACTACCACAAAACAAACAACCAACAAAAAAAAAAAAACCAAACCCCCACACAAAGAAAAACCCCAAGAAATAAAGAACTGGAGCAAAAATTGTCAATGTTACAGCTTTTTGATATTTTTTGGAGCATTATGGAGCTCAGAGTGTTGAACTCTGCTGTTAGTCTAGTGTTGCTTCTAGGACTGATTTCATGGAACTCCTGAAAGCAAATAAATTCTTCACGTTGTAATATGAAATTCTTTGTTTCAAACAAAAGGCAAAAAGAAGTGGCTGTTTGCAAAGCCTGCTTCTTTTCCTTAGAAGTGTCTTTGGAAACAAAAAAAAATTGAAAATAATCCATCATTTCCCCTGGTGAACACAGAGGAAAGCTGAAGTGATTTTGAGTGGAGGTGCTTAGTGAGGAAGGACTCCTTTGCTTTGTCATTTTGGGCTCCAGGGTTTCAAATTTGAAGTCCAATTTTGGGAGCAAACAACTGTCTTTGTGTTTGGCTGTGTGTAATTCCCAGCACTTCAGCAAACCCTGCAACACCTTCCTGGGTGAATATTCCTCCTTTTATCCCAGAAAGATCTCTGGGCTCTCTTGGATGTTAAAGCAAGGCCGTTATTGTGCTGTTTCAAGCTGTTCAGATTGAGAGCCTCTGTTGTTTGCGTTTTCCTTTTTTTTAGGATCTCTTTATAGCAAGGAACATTAAGCATTGTTATAAAGTAACTCACGGGCGTTGTATGGAAACTTTGGGCCATGAAGGGACTGATTTTACTTGGAAAAGCAGAAGAAAATTAACGATTAACAACCGTTGTTAGTCCTGCGGGGAAAACTTCAGGAGAGCCCTGGAGGGGCTGGAGTGTGTCCAGGGAAGGGAAGGGAGCTGGGGAAGGGGCTGGAGCCCCAGGAGAGGCTGAGGGAGCTGGGAAAGGGGCTCAGCCTGGAGAAAAGGAGGGTCAGGGGGGACCTTGTGGCTCTGCACAACTCCCTGACAGGAGGGGACAGCCAGGGGGGGTCGGGCTCTGCTCCCAGGGAACAGGGACAGGCCAAGGGGAAACGGCCTCAGGCTGTGCCAGGGGAGGCTCAGCTTGGACAGCAGCAGGAATTTCTGCATGGAAAGGGTGCTGAGGCCTTGGCAGGGGCTGCCCAGGGAGGTTTGGAGTGCCCATGGCGGGAGGGGTCCAAGGAAGGGCTGGAGGTGGCACTCAGTGCTCTGGGCTGGGGACAAGGTGGGCATTGGGCATAGCTGGGACTCCATGATCCTGGAAGTCTTCCCATCCTAAAAGATTGCAGGATTCTCTGATTCCATGATACATCTGCTTATAAAATAGAATCCCAGCACTGTGTGTTGATTGAGGAGCAGACTTTTCCTGGGATTTTCTCTCATGCTTTCAGTATTTTAACATGGGCAAGAATTCCATCCCAGGGCATTTTTGGGGTATCACCTTCCTGGGTCAGGAGCCAGAGTCCTGCCAGGTAATTTTGGTGATGTTGGCTTAGACACATGTAGTTTATTTTCATTCAGTGGAACATCGACTGGACTGGGCTGGAGCCTGGGGCGTTTTTTCCTGTTGTTCAAGAGTAACCCATGTATATTTTAAAAAAAATTAAAAAAAAATCCATGTTTTCCTAACAACTGGTAATGAGTTTTTAATGGATTACTTAGTTTCATCACCTCCTTTAAAGAAAATAACAACTTTTATGCTTATATTTATTTTTATTAGAAATAGAAGCTTTTAATACTTCTTTTTTTACATAGAGTGGTTTTCATAACTACCAAACTATTGCTGTTTTATAAACAAAGAGAATTAACATTTTTTCAGACCAAGATAAGGTGTTTTAAATATGAATTTTTAAAAAACTTCTAAGTCAAAGGGATGTTTCCAGACCAAGATTTCTTGGACTCTTGATTTGAAAAACGAGGAATTATCTGCTTGAAATCGGGGAAATACCAGATTAAAGTAAAACCTCTGCAAACAGAAAGTCCTGTTAACAACAGTAATTTAAGCCCTGTTCTTTCTGTTGTGATCCAGCATCTGTGTGCATCCAGATATTTGGGAATACAAATTTTGGCCGTAGGAACAGGAAACTCTCTTTCAATGCCCTACTGCTGTCTTGCTGCAGTGTCATGTGCAGGACTGTAATTAAACCTGGTTTGCTCTTTATGAACTGGAGACCAAATTACTTTTTGTTTCCTAATTCCCTTTGCTCCAATTAGTTGTTGGTTGGGAAGTTACAAGGAAAGAAAGCAGGATCCTATGTTTTTATAGGATTTGCACCCTGGAATGGGCAATTAGTGCTTTTATCTTTAGGAAGTTTGAGAATAAGAATAAATCAGGTGAGAAGTATAAGGGAGTGACTCCTGGGTGGTGCAGAGCTGCCATTGAGATGTGGGGGTTATTCATGGAAGCAAAGAATTTTTTTGGACACACATCCACAGCTTCCCTGGCACAGGGTGCCCAGAGCAGCTGTGGCTGCCCCTGGATCCTTGGCAGTGTCCAAGGCCAGCTTGGACCTTGGGGCTTGGAGCAGCCTGGGACAGTGGAAGGTGTCCCTGCAGGGGTGGGACTGGATGGGCTTTAAGGTCCCTTCCCACCCAAACAAGTCTGGGATTCAAAAATAGGTGTAATCCAAATTAAAATCCCGCTCATGTGATGCTGAAGGGATGGATTTGGGGCGAGAGAAATCAAAGGTGGTAACATGTGCTGTTCCCACCTTTTGGGTTTATCTTTCTTGCTGCTGCTGTGGGTTGTGCTGTACAATCAGCATCCCCAGTTCTCTTTCATCCCTCAGAGTTTTTTCCAGAAGTCTCAATCCTGAGAGTTTAAGGAGCTGTGTTTGCACAAGGTTTGGGTTTCTCATGGCTGTGTATATGTGACTGTGATGAAAAGAGTTCCTGTTCTTGTCTCCTAGCTAATTTTTCGTTGGTATTTCTCTTTTCCATGATGTTGAGTTCCATAATACAGGGATCTGAGGAAAAACAAAATCAATTTTTAACTGGACTATGACTTTTAAGTAGAACCATCCCCAGTCACTGTTCATAACCAGGAACCTTTGACAAATGAGGTGATTTTTTAGGCTGAACAAGACAATGGCCATCCTCTCCCTGCCTTTGCCAATCTCCACATTGAGATCCTGGATGAGAACAACCAGAAGCCTTATTTCACAAGGTCTACCTACGAGGGCTTCATCCTGGAATCCTCCCCAGTGGGAACGACCATCTCGGATAACCGGAACCTGACCTCCCCCCTGCAGGTCGTGGTGCTGGACAACGACGTGGAAGAGGTACAGTTTGTTCTTTCAGAGTGGTTGCAGCTTTATCATTTTCAGGGTCCTTTTTATCTTTTTTGTTTTTTCTTTTTTTTTTTATTGAGAAAAAACTATTTAGATCAGTAAATACAAAAAAAAATATTATCACCCTAATTTCATTAGGATTTTCTGTTTGTTTTCATTCTGAGTTCAGCTAGATTTGGAAGGGGTTTTTTTCTGATCCGTGTTTTGCTCACCTCTCTGGAAGACTCTGTTCTGTTCAAGGTGGTGAATGCTCAGTGCACAGAGGAATCAAAATGCATTTTGTTACGGGCATGAGCCTGCCCCACACCATGAAAATGGGAGAGGGGAGTTCAGAGAGAAAGGAATTCCTCGTTTGAACCAAAAAGAAGAGGAATAGGAGGAACAGCAGGAGGCTGAAAGTTCATTGCATTCTTTCCTCTGCCAGATTGTGATGTAACATTACTCAGAGTGGAAGCCAGGCATCTCCAGAGGAATAGTAACCAAGTAGTAACTGTACAACACCTCTAACCTTTCTTCTGTTCTCACTAAGGTCATTATGGATTTTTTTGGACAATATTTCTTTTCCCTCTAATTTCCATTGCCCCTCCAGTTGTCTCCCTTAATCTTTTTGGTTCCTTCAGCTACAGAAGGAAAGCCAAGCTGCAGGCTTAGGTTTTGTAGGGATAGTTATAAGATCTCTTGAATAAAGTTCTTAACCTGAGAGTCTGAAAACAATTTGCTTTTCAAGGCTTCACTTTAGGCAAATTCATGTTTTTTAAGGAACACAAGAGCCCATAGTCAGTAAAACA
This sequence comes from Sinosuthora webbiana, assembly GCA_013397395.1. Lineage (NCBI taxonomy): Eukaryota > Metazoa > Chordata > Aves > Passeriformes > Sylviidae > Sinosuthora > Sinosuthora webbiana. The sequence continues at coordinate 101,848 of VXBN01011562.1, forward strand.
TCACAGCATCAGAGTGATTTATTGTTTTAAATCCCAAATTCCTGCAGAAGATCTCTATCCATTAAAGTTTCACCTTCAATTTATGGGCATTGCTGGAAATCAATGGTTGGAATGCAGATGGAAAACAAGGTTGGATCTGGCTTTTGTGGGAGCTGGGTAGAAGGTATGGAATGAGGGCACAGGGTGGGAATCAGAAGGGTTATTGAAGATGTGGATTGCTTGGGAAACACTCAGGTTCAGTTCTGTTTAAAGCAAAGCAGGTTCGTGGTAACTTGATCCAATTAGTGGGATCTCGGATGCTGCTTTGGATAGGAATAGTCAAGGTGGGCAAGGATCAGGTTTATAAATATAACACAGAGTTGGTGGATTCCCCATCCCTGGAAGTGACCCAGGCCAGGCTGGATGGGGTTTGGAGCAACCTGAGATGGTGGAAGGTGGTCAGAGAAGCCACCCAGCACTGCTGGCCACAATTCCATTGTGAAATAATTCAAAGCAATTCCCTTTAATGGAAAAAAAATTCCATGTCCTACTTCAGACACTCAAATTTAGCGGCAGTTTTCTCTGCTGCTGCTTCTTTTGGACTCTTTCCCATTCCTGGTGGATGATGTTGTTACACTCAAGGGACACCAGAGAGACGTGGGAATTCATTAAGCTCCAGAGGGTTTTCAGGCTGGAGTTAATAGTGCTGGATTAACTTTTCCCTGGCACCTGCACAGCTCTGCCCAGGAGGTGTCAAAGGCAGATTGGATAATTCAAGGTTCTCCATGAAACTCTGTATTAGGTCGTACCCAAGACAGAAAAATAGGATCACTTGGAAATGTTAAATCCTGAATTTGGGCTGATTTTGATTGAATCATTTAGAAAATACCACACTACTATTCACACACTCAAAATAAAAATATTCCATTTAGGGAATTTCTGCATGGAAAAGCAACCCGTTCTTCTAATTCCCTATGCTTATAATAAAATCCTGGCATTCCTGTTCCCTCCAGAAATCCTTTCTGTTCCTTATTTGGTCAGGTCAAGTTCATACCTGGAGTTTAGAGAGGTGCTCTGAAATTCTGAAATTCATCACAGGTAGTTTGACCATTGGGCTCCATATTTAATTGTTGTACATCAACACATTCCCATGAATTCCTCCCAATATTTGGATCTGGGATAGGGTAGTTCATTAATAAACTTGTGTTTGCCTGCAGTAAAAATTCCAACAGAGTTGTGGCCCAAGAATATGTCATTTTAATTGCATCACTAATAATGAAATAATCTCTCCAATCTGCAGCAGGTTTTTAATTGGGAGCACGACCATAACTTAAATAATCTGCATCAGAAATTGCTGTAAAAACCAAATGTATCTTTCTTGAGGTGCTTTAGGCAGCTTCTTAGCAGTTGTTACGTATTTCTGTGGCTCAGTACAAACAGACCTGAAATTTCTTTTCCACAGGAAGGATATTCCATGGATATGGCAGTTTAAGGGCCCAAATGCTTTTCCTAGTGAGTTTAAGGTTGTTTTACCTCATGTTTTAATTCTCATGGGGTGATGAATAGCAAGAGTTTGGTGAAGTTACTGAAAATCTACTTCAGCCACACGATACACAATGAGGCAGTGCCAAAGGTGAATTCTTCTTGTTGGAAAAGGTGAATATTTCAGTGTGGCATGAGGAGTAACTGCCAAAAATCTATTTTGATGCTTTCTTCATGTTGTGGATTTCTGCTGTCACTGGAAGAGATAAAGAAATTCAGGTGGATTAACATCTAAATGAATGGAGGGGGCTTTTTCCAAAGGTTTGCAGTGATACAAGGGGGAATCATCTTCTCACTGCCAGAGGGCAGGGATGGATGGGATATTGGGAAGGAATTGTTCCCTGGGAGGGTGGAGAGGCCCTGGCACAGGGTGCCTAGAGCAGCTGTGGCTGCCCCTGGATCCCTGGAAGTGTCCAAGGCCAGCTTGGACAGGGCTTGGAGCAGCCTGGGATAGTGGAAGGTGTCCCTGCCCATGGCAGGGGTGGCATTGGATGGGCTTTAAGGTCCTTTCCCACCCAAACCACTCTGGGATTCTCTGACACGCAGAGATTTGCCTGTAGCCAGAACGGATCAGCCTCCTCCTTGGGTGGAAATATTCCATGTTCCTGTTCCTTTGGCATCATCTGGTTCAGGCACAGCCCTTTCCAAAGCCATGGCATGATGCAGGAGTAACATGGATGTGAGGGAACCAGATTGAAGTGTCTGTGTTTCAGTTCATGTGCCAGGGGTTTGCAGAGTGCTTCTAACCTGCTGGGGGCAGAATTCCCAGAATTCTACCTGGGAATGCAGCAATTACATAGAGCTCCAATATAAAATGGCCCAATACTAAAATTGCTCTTTGTGGGGCTGGATGGGAGCTCAGGGTGGGATTGTCAGCAGAGGTAATGGTCATTAACTTCTGCAGGTCTGAATGTCCTGATGATTTCATTGTAACCCAGTAAATTCATGGATTCAGGAATATATTTAAATTTAAGGATTGCTGATGAGACACTGAGATAAACCCCCTCTGTGCTGGTGCATCCCAGTTCCCACTGGTGACCCTGGTTATTCATAATGAATTCTGTCTGCTAACTGAAAAATTAAAATGACTCCATATCCTCAGGTAAATGCAGGAAGAAAGTGCTCACTTAACTGTGTGTCTGAGGAAAAAAAAGAACAAAACCCACTCTAAATTGAAACCCTGTGGGAATTATAACACAGTCCTGCTAAAACCCTTGCAGAAATTAATTTATAGATGGGACATTGCAAACAGACCTTTCAGCAGAGCAGCATTGCTGACTGCTGATATAATTAAGTGTTCTGTTTAAATGGCATAAATTAAATTAAGCTGTGTGGGTACCTTAAGACCTGAGCAAACCAAAGCTGAGATGAGGAACTTAAACTGTGTGAGCTGAGAGCTCTTTACATAAGACTTCTCCAATCCTTTTTTTTTCCTTGTGTCTTGGTTTTGAAAGACAGGTGTCTGCTAAGGAAGGCAGGAGCCTCCCTTGGAATGGAGAATGCAAACCCCCTCCCTCTGAATTATTGTAATTTTGAAATTAGGGGGCTTTCAGGCAAAGATATGGGAATAGGAATAACAGTTCCTTACTAGGAAAATTAAAATAAAAATGTAGTAGTACAAAAAACCAACCAAACAAAAAGAAAACACTGACAGAGTCAGAACATGACCTGACACCCTCTTGTTGGTCAGAGTGTTGGTGTCAGTCCAGCCAAGTCCTCCTGCAGTGACAGATGTGGTTCTGTTGGAGCAATGATCCTGTAGAAGGGTGTGGTTTTCCTCTGAAGGTCCAGTGGTGGTGAGATGGGTCTGGTCTTCCTCTGGGAATCCAGTGCAAACAGGCTGTCCTGGTTTCTGAATCTCAGGTTTTATCCAGGTAGGAATGCTGGGCTCCTCCCCCTGGGTGGAGCATCTCCCAATGGGATGATGTAATTGTATCAGCCATGCAGTGAGCCTGGATGGCCCATGAACAGCAGATATCCCCTGGAGGGAGGGTGGGTGGTGGAAGAGATAAAGAACACTGCCCCACCTGGTTTGAACAGATGGTGATAGAATACACACCTCTGATCACACCTTGCATTGCAACCTAAGTCACCATGGGAGAGAATTAATTTATCCAGTGGTTAGGGTTGGTGATAAAGCTGCACTGAGTTGCAATCATGGAATGGGTCTGGAACTTTAAGACCATCCTCTCCCATCCCTGCCATGTTAGGGACACCTTCCACTATCCCAGGCTTCTCTAAGCCCCGTCCAACCTGGCCTTGGCATTCCTGGGTTATCTCATGCACAACCAAGAGTTGGACTCAATGATCTTTGTGGGTCCCTTCCACCTCAGGGCTTTCTGTGATTCTCTGGATTTATTTTTTTTCAGAGAACTTGAGGGAAATTTGAAAGAGTTTTACTTAAGGATGTCTTGGCAGCAATGTGAGCAGACAGAGCAAGTACTGTATAAAATAAGTTTTAAATGCACCTACAAATGTAGGTTATGGGTTTTCAGTAATATATCAAGAGAAGGAAGAATAATAGATTTTTGATGTTTTTTTTTTTAAACCAGGACAACTTAAGCATTTAAGCATTTTAAATACCAAAGTATTTTTCTCTGATATTTGCCTGATTGCTTCTATCACTCCCAGCAGTTGTTTGAAGTTGTTTTGCAGTCAGTGCTCCCTCAAGGGGACAGTTCTGCTGCCCCTGGGCAGCCCTGCTGTGACACTCCAACAGTTGTAATTACTCAGCAAATATCCTTCCCAAAATTAAGCAACCTATTAATATCATTATTAAAACAAAAAGAAGGTCAAGGCAAAGACAAAAGTTTGCTTTCCTTCCTTTAGGATTTATAAAGATAGGGGTTACATTTGATCTTTACGCTTAAGGAAAACCAGAAATAGTAACACTGAATTGCTCCTGTAACATTGTGTGTCTTCCTTGATTATTTTAGGATGAATATCTCATGTTTTCTGCCTCCTGACACCCAGGGAACAATTCCTTCCCACTATCCCATCTATCCCCTTCCCTCTGGCAGTGGGAAGCCATTCCCTGTGTCCTGTCCCTCCATCCCTTGTCCCCAGTCCCTCTCCAGCTCTCCTGGAGCCCCTTTAGGCCCTGGCAGGGGCTCTGAGCTCTCCCTGGAGCCTTCTCTTCTCCAGGGGAACATTCTCAGGTCTCCCAGCCTGGCTCCAGAGCAGAGGGGCTCCAGCCTCTCCACGGCCTCCTCCACACTCATTCCAACAAATCCACATCTTTCTTTTGTTGGGGAGACAGAATCTCCCCTGCTTTCCCTCTGCAAGGCTCTGGATCTCAGATTTTCCAGGTGGAAATGTGGGAAAGATTTTCTCCTTTCACCCAGAAATGAGGAGGAGAGATGCTGGAAACACCTTTCCAACAAAACAGATTTTTCACCAATGTTTCAGTGCTGATCGTCTTCCACTTGAAAAATGTTGGAAAACTCAGCTGTGCCATCAAAGTGTCTTTTTTATCACTGTGGCTTTTAGGGGGTGGGCCTGTGCTGGAAATTAGGAGGTCTGAGCAGTTTGGATAGTCTTGGAACTTGTTCTGGCTGCCCTGGAGATCTTCACAGCCAAATAGACCCTGTCCAAAACACTTTGGGGATTGTTGAAACACACACAGAATAAATACCCTTGTCTGCCCAGTCTTGGCAATATCATAATTATCCCAAATAATTTTGATTTCGTCTTCATCAATTGTAGAAAACTGTTTGCTTTGAGCAGAGTCGTAACCCCTGGTGGGATTTGAGGAGCAGCAGGAATGGAACGTCCACATCCATGCAGGAATTTCTCCAGAGATTTCTGCACAGGAGCCCAGTCTTTGTTTATTGAGTGCAGCATTTTGTGTGTCTCATTTTGTTAGTTTTTTTGTCTGTAATCATGAATCCCCCAAGTGTTCTCCTGTACCTTAGTCCCAGGTTTGTGTTTCCTCACTCATGTTCATTTTGTGTTTTCCTTTGTAGGTCCCACCAGGTGCCTTCCCTGTAGGTATTGGGTGCTATGTGTGCAAAACACCTTTTTTGGGTTTAATTGTGTGATTTCTTCCTTTATTTCCCCCTTTCCTCCCTCATTTCTCCCTGCCCTGAGGGTGTTTGTGGCTGGGACTGTCCCTTGGTTTGTGAAGCCTGCAAAGAGCCCTTTAAACACGTTGGACCAATTTAGAGCATAAAGTCATACCCTCTGATTGCTTAATGTTCGTTAAATTATACTAGTCTTCAAAGACATCCTGAGTATTACAAAAGTGCTTTTTTAAATTAAAAAGTAGCTCAGGTTTGAACTGTGTGCTTGAAATGCTCCTTGCGGGTTGCATGTGAACTCTTTTGTGTGGATTGTGATAAATTTCTACTTAAAATTCCACATTAGAGTATTTATCAGAGACCAGCCTTGTCTTCATGACCCAGTAATGTCACCAGAAATCACAATGCTGAAATCCATGCCCCAAAATAAAATAATTTTAAAAAATAAATTATTGGAAATCATGTTGGCAATGTAGCTGGGGTTGTTGTCTCTCACATGAAATGTTCAGTTAAGTCAAGCTGACTTTTCAGGCACCATAAAATGGGAAAATAATGTCCAAGATCCCCAATAATAATGTCAAATATCCCTGGTAATAATGTCCAAGCATAACAGTGCTTTTCCAGATGAAGGGAATAAATTGCTCTCAGGTTCTGACATGCCTGGGAGGTGGTAAAATAGGCATTGATTGCTGTAAAGGCAATTACCTTCCATATTAGGAGAACATTTCTAAGACAAGGATCGCAAAGGAATGGGACACATTACTCCAGGAGGGTTTGGGATCTCCATCATTGGCTTTTCTCAGGAATAAATTAGGAAAAAAAAAATGCTGTTTATTAGTGTTCAGAAGGACATGAAAGCAAGAACTGCAAAACTAACTGCGGGTTTCGCAAATTAAATTCTTAACAGACTTTATAATGTATACAAAGTGAACAATTATGGGCTATTACCTTCCCTAAGTTTTCCTGGAATGAAGAGGTTGCTGTTTGCACTGCTGGCTGTAAAATGAATTTTCACTTTCCTGGGAGCTGCAGTTACAGCAAAGCTTTAGGCACTGAGGAGCCACTCGTGTAGAACACTTGGATAATTCTTGCCCATGGCTTCCTGGAATGTTTTCTCATTTAAATAGTGGAATCTTTGCCTTTTGGGCTTTATTAAAAGCAGTTTCTCTTTGTCCTGGTGTTGTGCTGCTCTGTCCTGGTGCCACTTGGTGCAGGTCAGGGTTGGCTGGAGGTTGGGGACCTGTCCTGTGCTTCCAAGGGTTTTAATCCTTCAGGAATGGCACTAATGGAGTGACCCTTCCAGAAGAGCTTTGGATTCAGAAAGCATTCAGAGAAGTAATGCTCCTTTGGGGATTTTTTTGCTGAATTCAGCTTTTCTCCCTTTACCCATCTGGTTCCTCCCTATGTCCTTCTCTGTAGGGGTGGGATTTGTGGAATGATGTTGGAAAGCAGGTGTAAAAATCCTGGATTTTCTGTCATTCCTGGTACCACTCCTCTGGTTCCTCATCTGCACATTCCTGGGGGCAGTTTAATGCAGCTTTTATGGGACTTGTCTCCCAGCCTTTTGCATTTTCCTGGAATTTGCGTTCCCCTTCCAACAGAAATAAACTCTGTAATTCGTGAGTGAGAGCAGCAGGAAGTCAGGTTAGATTAACCAGATTATGAACAAGGATACAGGGAGTACTGTGGGCAACAAAAACAAATGTAGTTTGAAAATTTAACTCATGTAGAGTCTGATCAGTTATATAATTCAAAAACACCTTGAAAGAGGTGAGAATCAGGAATGGCCCACGTCCTCAAGAAGCCATGAGTGAATTTAAAATGCCTTTTTTTCCCTTTCCCTACCTTAAAATGTTACTTTTCAGTTAATTTATGATGTTTTCCCCCATCAGCTGAGAGGTTCCTAATTCTGCATCAATACATTTGGATTCTTTCTGAGACCTAAAGAGACCCCCCGAGCTGCCTCTGTTTCCTGAAATACTTCCCCACATCACTCTCTTTGTTCAGTGCACCAACCCAGCTGTTTTATTGCTCTGTTAATCAAGTTCAGCTTCGTTTGGGGTTTAATATGGCAATAAAAGCTTGAATCTGGTTTCTTATAAAAAGTCATGTCTGGCTTAAAAATTACTGTTTAATGGGGGGAAAAAAGGCACTTATTTAAAACCAATACAGGTATTTGTTCACAATTGGATTTTCCCACTCTGGTGGTTTTTTTAATATGTTTTTCATCAAGAAGATTAGATTTTTAGGCCGGCAGTGAGATTTTTTTTTTTACCTCTTTTTATTTTTTTTTACAGTTCTGTAGAGTTTGTTGCAGCCTTTGTGCTTATTTAGGTTTCAACTAAAACAAGCACTTGTAGCAAGTAATTGGAGACTTAATGTACCTCTGAATTTATAATGAAATGCTAAAAAAGTTGTTTTTTTTTTTCCCTTGATGTTGTTGAAAGACCAAGGATCCTCAGCTCCATCTCTTCCTGAACGACTATACCACGTTTTTCACTGTGACTCAGAGTGGCATCACCCGCTACCTCACCCTGCTGCAGCCTGTGGACAGGGAGGTCCAGCAGCTCTACACCTTCTCCGTGAGTTAAATCTTCTTGGAAAACTCTCCAGGCACTGATCGGAGCACGTGGTGGGAAAGGATCAATTCCAGCATCCTTTGGGGGGCTTAAAATGGCCCAGAAGGAGGAGAGGAGTGAAGGATGAGCTAGTCAAGAGCAGCAGTTTAAGTTTCCCTGCCAGCACCTTCTCCATGGCCCCAGGATTGGCGCCTGCTCCTCATCCCATGGCAGGATCTGAGCCCTCTTTTTTATCCCTGGCCTTGCTTTTCTCATTGCCTTTTCCCCCTCATCATCCCAGTTCTTCTGCAGGGGTTCCCATCTGTGCCTCCCTATTTTCTGTCCATTTTCATTGGAAAGCAGAGCTCAGATTTCCTCTGTGGAATAAGAGTCCCCAGCTCTGTAATTCCCACTTCAAAATGTTGTCTGGGAGGTGGAACAGAGCTCATGGGTGTGGTGATAGCCAGGTGAGACTCCATGAACTCAGCAGCTCCTATCCCTGCCCCATCCCTGGGAAATTCCAAGTTATTCCCTCTCACTTCTACACTGGAGAGGTTTGGATGTGTTTGCTTGGCTTTTGCCCCGAGTCTTGCACAAGCAGGCTCAAGCCCTGCTGAATCCTCCTGTCACTGTAAATGCAGAGAGAAACAAAATGCTGATTTTTGGGTGGTCAGGCTGTATTTCCTCCTGTTGGAATTGTATTTCTCTTGGGATTGTATGGAGAACACAGCATTAAAATACATTCCTGTCCTGCTTTTTTTTATCCCTCTGAAGATGACAGCTTCTGATGGAGTCCAGGAGAGTGTCCCAGTGACTGTCAACATCCTGGTGCTCGATGCAAACGATAATTCCCCGACCTTCTCCAACATTTCCTACAGTGTCAAGATCTATACGGATATGAGGCCTGGGGAAGGCGTTATAAAGGTAATTTCAGGGCTTTTATTACCTTTGTTAACTCACCTTTCGTTGGCAGTACATGGCCTTGTTCACCTAAATTGGAAATGCACTGAAACCAGCTAGAAGTGAAGTTTTTGTATCTGCATCCACTTCATTAGTTAAATACCTATTCAAAATCGATAAATAATACTAAATGTCAGGCCTGTTTTTGCTGTAGGGCTGCAGCTCAGCTGCTTCCTTTGAGGTTCCACAAAAAAAAAAAATCAGCTGAAAAATCTCAAAAGAAAAAGAAAATTCTCCTTTATTGAGATAAAGGAGATTAAAGGAGATCGGGACATCGAGATAAAACATTTTGGGAGAACAGGTAAGCGGTGAAGGACATAACCAGGAATGTTTTCCCACGCCAGGAAACCTGCTGGCTTTTGCAAGTTTGTTTGTAGAGCAAATGAGCACTGAAAAATGGGTTTAACATGGGCCCAGAGAGAAGTAGTTTCAATTAAATTTTGCCAGCACTGATCTATGCTTTAGTGCAGGACTGGAGATGAATCCTGGTGATGCTAAAATTATTAGAAAATGTCTCTTTTTGCCTAATTCTTCCAAGATCTCAGCCCTGTTCTGAGTGCTGACAGTCCAAATGGATGTGAAGACAAGATGCCACGGGTGGTATTCCAGAGTGGTAGAAGGCAGTGGGAATATTGGGAAAATAAAATTAATCAGCTGACTTAAGTATAAAAATGCCATTTTCTGAACCATAAATCAGGAATTAATTTGAGCGTAGCAGTGATGAGAAGACAGTTCCATGCCCCTCCTGTCCCTCTTGAGCTGCACTTGTGCCTTTCCATCTCCAGCTCTTCCTTTGTGTTGTTTCGTCCCCTCATCAGTTTGGGCCACGAGCATGTGAAGGGTGTGACTCTGTACATAAATGACAAATGTGATAACAAATCAATAACACAAGGGAGGGGAGAACAGGGACCCTGCCCAATCACTCGACGCCCTCACTAGAACTTTCTAGAACCAGGGCGAGGCTTCGAGGTGATGGACTGGACCCATAATTATGATTGATTGATAATAATAACTGGGGTAAACCATGGGGTACATGGGACAAACCATTATAACTTGTATAAAACAGTAGAAAAAAAGGAATAATACATACAGAAAACTGATTTAAAAAAAAAAAAAAAAAAAACACATCACTACATGAAGCATAATTAAATTCCTCAAACTGCTGCACAAGGCTGGGTGAAAACACGACAGCAAACAGTGTTGTCCTGAAGGAGTTAGGGAGCATGAGGCAGAAAATGCTGCTAAATGAGATTTCTGCTGGGTAAAAAGAATGTTTTCAGCTCAGAGTTGGCCTTGAGGATGCTCTGAGCTGCCTGAGGTTTGTTAATGATACCTGAGGTGGAGCAGAGCAGCTCCTGGGCTTGTCTGGAGCTGCTGGAGTGTTTCTGTGCTCAGGGGGAAGGTGCTGCTCTCCAGCTCTCAAACACATCCTGGTGGTGCAGCTGCAAACATATTCTGAGCCTGGAGGCTTTCGAAGAGCAGGAGGACACATTTCTTAGGAAAACTAAGCCAGAACAGGTTATTTGGGAAAGGACTAAGGGGAAGTTGGACCTTTAGCTCGCCTCTGCTAAAAATTTTAATTTCCAGGAGTGAGGTTTTCCTGAATCCATGCTTCTGTCTGCACAGTCAGCACATGGCTGTTTTCCTGAGCTTATAACCTGGTCAGACGGGGAAAGTAGAAAATTCTGGCTGGTTTGGGAGAGGAGTTGTTTTTCAACTCATCCCACATTACCAGATGATCTGAGAGTCTCAATCACCTGGCTAAAAAAAAAAAAAAAGAAAGAAAGAAAAAAAAAATCTTAGGATTTCAGTGGCCTGGTGATGATGCCAGAAATAAGGAGGGCTCAGCACAGGAGGGACCTGGAGCTGCTGGAGAGAGGCCAGGGGAGGCACCAGGATGAGCAGAGGGATGGAGCAGCTCTGCTGGGAGGAAAGGCTGGGAGAGCTGGGATTGTTCAGCCTGGAGAGGAGAAGCTTTGGGGTGACCCAGTTGTGGCCTTCCAGGGCCTGAAGGAGCCACAGGAAAGATAAAACCAAGGAGAGAGATTTTGGACTAAGGCCTGGAGTGCCAGGGCAAGGGGAAATGACTTCCCACTGCCAGAGGGGAAATCTAGGTGAAATAAATGGAAGAAATTTCTCCCCATTAGTGTGGTGAGGTCCTGGCACAGAGTGCCCAGAGCAGCTGTGGCTGCCCCTGGATCCCTGGCAGTGCCCAAGGCCAGGCTGGACAGGGCTTGGAGCAGCCTGGGATAGTGGAAGGTGTCCCTGCCCATGGCAGGGGTGGCCCTGGATGGGCTTTAAGGTCCTTTCCAATCCAAAGCTTTCCATGATTCCCTGATAAGGATTTTGGGCAGCTGCACTATTTGGTAGGTTGCTCAATCTTTAGATATAAAATATCTATATATATTTATACTTCATATATATAAAGGCTTTATAAAGACTTTCTCAAAGGCCAAACTAACCTTCCTTTCTCATTTTTTTTTAACCCTGACACAGTGATTATGAGGGGCACTGACCTTGTTGTCTGCATGAGGAACAAAGTCTCCTTGTACCCCACCCTCCCTTCTGGGATCAGGATCCTTTGGGATCCTCTGCTAGGAGAGGCTGCTCATCTCTGACAGTTCCCAGAGGAAAATTAGTCCACAAAACCAATTTGTCTGATCAGAAAAAGCAGGTTAGAAAAAGAACATTGACCTCAGAGAGTCTGGAGAGTCTCAAAACCATCTATAATAATCAGATTGATTTTCAGCCACTTGGCTTTTATTATCCTTAGGGTAATATTCTTACATTTCTTATATTTTTTCCCTACAGTGCAGTTGCAGGAAAATGTACAAATAAAATGGACAAATAACCCCAGCTTGTTCTTTCTTTCTGCCCCATTTTGAGGGACATTGTTTTGATTTTACCCATGAAAAAAAAAAACAAAATGTAATAGCTTTGAAGCTACTTGTGTTTGATATCTGGTACACTCTTAAAAAAGAAAGGAAATATAAAAATTCTAAGGTTCTGCTTGAAAACAACCACAAATAGCAGGCAAATATATTTATTAAAAGCAGAATTCAGTTTTTCCCCCCATTTTTTCCTTTCTGCCTGGATGATTAGACCAAGGAGTTTTCCTTCTTTCCCTGTTACCCTTCAGAGAAGTGACAAAAACAGATTTTATTTTTATTTCCGTTGTCTCAGTACTTGTGGAATTTTTTCAGGCCTTGGTTGAGGAGAGTTAAGTTTAAATGTCTGTGTATTTCATGCCTTTCAGCCTGAAAATTTCTCATTTTTCCTTCTCCTTTCGTAGATATTTTATTGTGCTCCCTGAGAGTTTCTCACTTGAGAAATCTGTCCTTTAAAACAGTTAAATGTGGTAAATAATAACTGTCACTATAAAGATTATTAACAGTGAACCTAGTAAAAGACTTAATTCCATCTTTTTTATGTTATTATATTTTTGCTGCCCAGCTTTCCATTTTTCCACTGCTGTGACTCAGATATTCAAATGAGTTCCACGTTGGTGGGTGGAGTTTGCAGCAGTGGTGCAACAAAATTCTGTCTCAGTAATTTAAATCCACTGTTTTTCTTTAGACATCTCCCATTTTTATATTCTGGATGCAGGGAATAGGGAATATTGAGCAGGAAAATGAAAGAGGTGGGAAGAGACAGAAGGTGGTAAAGAGTATTATTCACCTAAATCTTGGCCCATAAGGAGATTTTTTTGTATTTTGTCTTTACAGGAAAATTTGTGGGCTGGATTTAAATGTAATTTATGGAATCATGGAATGATTTGGGTTTGAAAGGGCCTCAAATCCCATCCAGTGCCACCCCATCCCATGGGCAGGGACACCTTCCACTATCCCAGGCTGCTCCAAGCCCCAAAGTCCAACCTGGCCTTGGACACTTCCAGGGATCCAGGGGCAGCCACAGCTGCTCTGTGCACCCTGTGCCAGGGCCTGCCCACCCTCCCAGGGAACAATTCCTTCCCAGTATCCCATCTATCCCTGCCCTCTGGCAGTGGGAAACCATTCCCCATTGTCCTGGCACTCCAGACCCTTGTAAAAAGTCTCTTTCCCATCTTTCCTGTAGCTCCTTCAGGTCCTGAATATCAGAATTAGGTCACCCTGAAGCTTTTCTTTCCCAAGATGAACAGTCCCAGTTTTGCTCTTCTTACACCCATAATTTGAGATTCAAATTACCTACATATCTTAATTTCTCCCAAGTTTCCTGGTGCAGTGGGACAACTCACATTCAAGGGGTGCCTTCCAAGAACGATTAAAAAATTCCCTGATTGAAAATGGAGAATAAAAGACACAGGGGATTGTTAACAGTGTCCTGTTAACCACTGAAACAATTTTGTCTGAGTAACACCAGTAAAAATTAATTTTAAGGCCCTGCCCCAGCTTAGTTTAAGTTCTTGATTTACAGCTCTTAAACCTGCATTGTGCCATAAAAGAGCAGGACAGTTCAGTGGAAATTTTGGGATCATGGATCCAACCCCTGTCCCTGCCCTGCCACCCCAACAATCCCAGCCTGTGCATCCTTGGGATTGTTGCCCAAACATTCCTTGAGCAGCCTTAGGGCTGTGATCTGTTCAATGCCTGACCACTCCTGAATGTCTCCCTACAACAATCCTCATAAAAATCCTCTCCAAACCCGGCTTCATCTTTTATTTACATGTTTATTTGCAACGCTTTGCCTTCTGCCCGTCAGGTAATTAATTGCCTTCTCCAACACAAATCTGATTAGCAGGGAGAGAAAAAAAACTGGGCTGTGTTTGCACTGCTCAGTCAGTGTCCCTGCAGACTCAAGGAAAAATAATGGATTGAGGCTTGATGAAACGTCTGAAGGAGATAATGAAAAAGTATTTTAACCTCCTCAGAGATCATTATGTGCGGTTGACTCAAGTTCAGGAATATCCCCAGAACAATCCTGGAATTTTTCCATCACACTGAACCTGGTGAAAGCTGCTGGGAATGTTGGGCATTCTGGACTTTATCTGTCCAGGGCCAGGTGACCACAGATGTTGCTGTGGGAAGGTTCCAAGTCAAACATTGAAGCCCAGTTTCCTCCAGTAACGAAGGGGGTCTGAGCAGGGTTTATATCATAACCGAGTTTAAGACCATCCTTCTAAACCTCCTTTTCCTCCCAAGGAAACCACTCCTAACTCTTCCTTTCATCCCAAGAAACTCACTCCTAAATCTCCTTTTCCTCCCAAGAAAACCACTTCTTGCTGCAGCAGAATCCACACCTATTTTGACAAACCTTCAGTACATTAAATGTTGATGCATTGTGGCTGATCTTGCTGGATGAAAATTTCTTAGGAGAGTAAATGAAACCTTGTTTTGTTCTCCTCCCTTTACATTTTAGTCTCTGTTTCTTAAATCTTGTTAACTATGGGGCTCTATCAGGATAGGACAGCTGGAGATGGGATTTCTGGAATCATGTATTATGGCAGCAGTTAAACTTTAATTCTGTTTAATCCCAGGTTTGATTCCTGGATTTGCCCCCAAAATGTTTTTCAAATCACTTATCTTTCCAAGCATTCCGTATTTTTAGGTTTAATTAAGCTTAATCTCTGTGCTTGTGTAGTCAATTAATTTTCCTTTTTCATGTGTCGTCACAGTAAAAACTGGCCTGGTTCCAAATCCTGCCATTAAATCCTCAGGACCCTGTATTTTGCATAAAGGCTTGATTTATCTTCTTTGTGTGTATTTGTGTGTTACTTTTGAAGTTCAGCAGACAAGGTTTTTACAGCTCTGTCATTTTGGTGGATAATTATTCTCTGCAAGGTTAATTAACGCACCTGGGTATGTATAGAAGCTATAGAATGATTAAATTGCACTTGTCATAGGATGGCTTCTTCAGAATTCCAAAAGAAAATAGAGAATGAGGTAGATTAAAAAAAAAAAAAAAAAAAAGCAAATATTTATTCATTTTTTTAAATTTTGAAGAGAAGATGACCTCAGTTCCATGATTTTTGGTGCATTTCAAGAATTTTTTCTACATTCACTACACAATGTGTCACAAAAATGGTATAGGAGATGGATCAAGATTTGTTTTTAAAGCCACTGTGGGCTTAATTCTTGGTTTGAAGACTATTTATGGCTTTCTAAATGAAATTTTATATTTCACTGTGCCTCTGTGCATAAAGGATCAAGATTATCTTAGGAACCAATTAGGTCCCTGAGTTTTTCCCTGGAAGTGTCCAAGGCCAGGTTGGATGGGTTTCTGAGCAGCCTGATACTGTGGATGGTGTCCCTGCCCATGGAACTGGATGAGCTTTTAAGGTCCCTTCCAACCCAAATTATTCCAGGATTCCGCAATTCACATCCCCCCCTTGGTGCTTTAATATTGTGTGCAAATGGGATTAACTCAGATAGTGCACCTTTGGGGTTTGCTCTTGTTTCAGTGGCAAGGTATGGTTCCTGCTCTTCCAAATTCTTAGCCATCCAAAGGTGTTTTGTTACTCCCAGGTGATATTTGGCAGTTTTGGGTGGTGGTTTGGCAGGTTTAGGTGTTTCTTTGGCAGTTGTAGGTGGCGGTTTGGCAGTTTTAGGTGGCAGTTTGGCAGATTTAGGTGTTTCTTTGGCAGATTTAGGTGTTTCTTTGGCAGATTTAGGTGTTTCTTTGGCAGTTGTAGGTGATGGTTTGGAAGTTTTGGGTGTTTGGCAGTTGTAGGTGGTGGTTTGGCAGTTTTGGGTGGTGGTTTGGCAGTTTTAGCTGTTTCTTTGACAGTTGTAGGTTGTGGTTTGGCAGTTTTAGGTGTTTCTTTGGCAGCTGTAGGTGGCAATTGTAGGTGGTGGTGTGGCAGTTTTGGGTGGTGATTTGGCAGTTTTGGGTGGTGATTTGGCAGTTTTGGGCACTGGTTTCACAGCCTGGGGAGGTGCTGTGGGAGGCTGTGAGCTGCTGAAGTTGATGTGATGCTGCATTGGTCGGTGGATGATTTTCTCTCGTAGCATGGCAGGGCCATCAGGGAGTTCCTGTCCCTGACTCAGGGTGTCACAGGGTGACAAGAGGGGCCCAGAGGCAGAGGCTGCTGTTCAGCTGGCCTTGCCTCAGGGAGTGCCTGTTGATCCTACCCTTGGCATCCCAGTCAGTTCCAAGGTTTTCCATCAGCACTGACACCCAGTGCTCCCATCCTCCATCCTTGCTGCCCCAGGGGAGGAGTGTTAGTGTCAGCAAAGCCAAAGCAGACAGCTCTGAAGAAGTCATGTCTCTTCTTTTTCATCCTCACTTCAGGATCCCTGCAGGGATCCCCCTGAGGCTGGGATTACTTTGGACATGCCAGGAAAGCTCTGCTGTCACCCCTGCTGGTGCCCTTTCCCATTCCCCGCCTCCCACTGCTCACCTGGAGCTGGGAGCAGCAAAGGACCCCATGGTGCCATCATTCCTTGTAACTTCCACGGCCAGCTGTTGGCAGCTGGATTCACAGCTGGATGTTGCGGCCTCTGCATGTTCCAGTGCTGCTCAGACCACTTTATGTCATTCCTTGTGCTGTTTGACAGAATGTTGCCCTACGGAGTGAAAAGTCAGTTGAGGGGCCTGTGTATCAGCAAAACAACTCCTAAAGGAGAAACAGACAACAAGGCCAGGTTAGACAGGGCTTGGAGCTTGGATAGTGGAAGGTGTCCCTGCCCATGGCAGGGGTTGAAATGGGATGAGCTTTAAGGTCCCTTCCAACCAAAAACCCCTCTGGGATTTTCTTCCATGGTTCACTAAAAGCAAATATATTCCCTGGGCTCTAATTCCTGACCAAGTGTGTGTTTGATTTAGCATGGCTCACTACAGAAATGGGAGAAACCCACTGCCTTTCCCAGGGGGAAGAGAAGAACCCCCTCATTTCATTACGTTCACCATTAGAATTTGGGTCTAATATCAGGATTTAGATTTTTCTCCAGGGATTTAAAGACAACGTGGCACTTGGGAACATGGGTTAGTGGTGGTCTTGGCAGTGCTGGGTTAACAGTTGGACTCGACCATCTTAGAGGGCTTTTCCAACCTGAATGATTCCATGATTCCAAGTGTGTATTCATATGGGAACAGCTGCCATTTCCCTTCCACTTGGCTGCCATATCAACACAAACATTGCTCTCCAGCTCTGCACGAGGAGGGCTTGGCCAGGCTGGACATGAGACTCCTGGCACTAGCAGGGCTGTCACCAGGAAAAGTGATGAGAGGGATGGGAAATAAATAAATACAATCCTTTCATTACTCTTGCTGCACAAAAAAATATCTTCTTTTCCCTTCTGCTCTTATAGGAAGTTTTATCCACTCCAGCCCACAGAAAATAAACTCAGTCTAAATTAGGTTTCTTAATTTGTAGCTTAAAGTAAGTGTCTTGAAGTATTTAGCCAGCAGTTTTTCCCTGCTTCGTGATTTTTTTTACACCTATTAACCTTCCTTTCAGCTGTATCTTTGTTGCGAAGTGCTTAGAAATTCCCACGCGCGTTCCAGATGTCTGAGTTCCCCTCCTCCTCCTCCCGAATCCCTTTCCCAGAGCCTGTGGAGGTGGCCCCACGCTGACCCTGTGGTTTCGCCTTGCAGCTGACGGCCGTGGATGCAGATGAGGGAGCCAACGGCCGGATAGTGTACGAAATCCTGGCCGGGGCTCAGGGGGACTTCACCATCAACGAGCACACAGGCATGATCACCATCGCTCCAGGAGTGGTGCTGGCCGTGGGGCGCTCCTACGCCCTCACCGTCAGAGCCTCTGACAGCGCTCCCCCTGCACAGAGAAGGTAAGTAGGGCATTTTTTAGTGCATTAATGTGTGGGCTTGAGAGAGTTTTAGCCTGCTGGCAGCTGCTGACCTTTTCTCAAGGAAAAAATTGCTCAAGAAATCTTTTTCTCAGAACAATCGTGGTAAACAGCTCTCCTTTCTCAAAACAATCTTTGTCCAGGTGGTGTTTTGGTGTTTCTCTAGTTTTACCAATGGGCTTAGAGAGGTGTCGTTCCTATTCACCAATCATGTTAAGTCTTTATCGGAACGCCTTATAAAAGGTAGTAAGAATTCAGACAATAAAGCCTTCTTTTTCTATGCTCTTTGCCTTCTGAAATATTTGGAGTCTTTCCTGTCCTGCAGTGAGATTAATGCATTAAATTAATGGTAATTAATGCATTAATACTAATGTCAGATGCATTACTCCAGCAGCTCAGCAGTTGCCACACCCCATGTCTGTAATCCACGCTGTGATACCATTCCATGCCTCTCTTCTGGAAAAGTGGCACAGTAGAATTCTTGCCCTTTGTGGTCCCTAATGATATTTCCCTTACAGCACTGGGTTTTTACGATTTCATTTGCTTGCCATGGTCTGTTATTTAAAAGTTCCTGTCGCAGTGAGGGTGGTTGTGACACGTCTTTTAGGTTCCCTGATATTCAGGGCTAATGTGGCACTGGAGGAGGAGTGGGTGCGATGGTGTGTCCAAAAAACTCACTTCATTAGGCAAATAAAAAAGGGACAGTGCCCAGAAACCCCACGCTGTAATGACAAAACACCAAAGACCAGAAATGAGGGAGGAGTGGCAATATAAGGGCTTGGGGGTAGAGGGTTCTAGAAACCTGACCAAATAAGGAACAGGAGTAACAAATAGGGGAGCAGAACATGGGGTCATTAACATAATAACAGCAAAGTCAGCTGGGAGAAGATCTCTGTCTCACCTTAAGTTAATCAAATTCCTCCCAGGGCTTGAAGCCATGGTCTGGCTTGTCAGGGGTGAGATCTGGCTGGCCCTGTGCCTCTGCCAGGCTGATGCCCACAAGTTCCCAGCTGTGCTGTCACTGTGCGTGTCCATTCATTCATTGAGGTGAAGGGATGGAAAGAAGAAAGCAATCGAGAAGGGAGATGCTTTTTGTTCAGAAAATTCAAAAAGGATCCCAGAAAGTGGGGTTGCTGAGCTGGAGACCCTCTCCAGGTGTAGGGTGTACAGTGTCCCCACTAAGACCGAAATTCCTAAGGGCAGAATTATCTCTGTTGTACCCCAGCTGAAAAAGAAGAGCAGACTGCAGATTTAGGATTTAGGTGGGGAGGGAAACATCATCATCCTTAAGGTTCCTTTTAACCCAAACCATTCTGTGATCTATAAGTTCAAAAACCAGTAAAGGGGGTATCAAGCCCTGCTTACCTGTTTCTGTGGAGTTTGTGTTCTAAATGTGGCAGTTGTGCCAAAATGTCATTTCATGAAGGTGTGGAGGGAGCAAAAATATGTCTCTCGTGTTCTGTGGCTGGTATTGATAACATGACAACCTCCTTGACCAAACAGCATGGCAGGGAGGAACAGGAAGTCCCAGCATTTAAACTCCCACAACTGTAAAGTGAAAACCTCTTCTGCAAATGGGAAATGTAAGAAGGAAAGAAAATACAAGAGTAGGATTGCAGTGACTGGATTTTCCTCAGGACCTGCTGCTTCTATTATGTCTCCAAGAACGCAGCTCGTGCTGTTGTGCACATATTTTATAATTACTGTCCATTCAACTTGCTAAGTTGTTCATAAAATCAACATCTGGTAGCTGTCCCCTGACTGAATTTCACTCTCTTTTTCCTCCTGCTTGCTTTTCTGATAAACCCTCTCAATCTGGTAGTAGGTTGCTGGTAGTGCTGAGGAGGAAATTGAGGACAATTATGCATTTATTTTGTGTAGTACTTCAGAGAGAAGACCAAAAATCAGAAATTCCCCTTCAGGGAGTCTGAGATCCCCATGGTGTGGCCCCACACTACAGCTCTGATTGCCATCAGCTCCTTTTGTGCTGGAGAAATCTTTGTGTTCCCTAAACATATGTATTTGTGAGGATGGATGTCAGGAGCCTGTGCTCCCTCCTCTGAAAATGTCTTCAAGGCAAGTAGGAAGTGGGAATCTCTGTCAGGATAACCAAAGTCATCTGGAAAGTGGCTGGATTTCAGTCTCCCCCATGCTTATGCACAAAGCAAAACCCAGCCACTGAACCTGGCTCAGGAACTGGAGCTCTGCAGCCTTTGTGAACACAAATTTAAATTGAAATTCAGAATTCTGTGCAGATTTGTTTGGGTTTTTGTTGGTTGGTTGGTTGTTTTTTTTTGGTTTGTTTGGTTGGTTTTTTTTCTTTTTTTGTTGGTTTGTTTTTTGGTTTTTTTTTTGCATGGAATGATATTTAAAAATGTTGGTGGGTGGCTGTGCCCCAACTGAGATTTGGGGGTTGGGTATTATTAATTATAATTATTTATGTAAGTTATTGAGACATCATGGAATCATTAAAGCTGGAAAAGACTTCCAAGATTGTCAAGTTCAACCTTGTCAACTAAATCACAGCAAGTGCCACGTCCAGTTGTTTCTTGAAATATTCCAGAGCTGGAGATTTCACTCCTTCCCTGCACAGCTCACTCCTATATCGTAGCATAACAATTTCTATTTTTGGAAAAAATAAATTATAACGTTTGTAAAATCAATCATTTTCAGGTCAGACTTTAAGTTTTTCACAATCCCTCAGATTCCTGGGCATGGGATTCATATCACTTAGTGATACAGGGTTCTGCTGGATCAGGTCAAGGTAGGTTGGTCCACATGGATGGAAATCCCTTCATCACAGATTTTATAATTGCCCAGAGCAGCTGTGGCTGCCCCTGGATCCCTGGAAGTGTCCTAGGCCAGGTTGGACTTTGGGGCTTGGAGCAGCCTGGGACAGTGGAAGGTGTCCCTGCCCATGGAAGAGATGGGACTGGATGAGTTTAAGGTCCTTTCCAGTCCAAACCACTCCATGATTCCATATGGAGATAATTTAAGCAGAGATGGGGATACAGGTGACTTTCAATCAGCTGGTAGGGCACAAAAGCTGTTTTTTCCACCCTGGAGTGATTTTGGGAGCTCCCCATGGTTCCCAAATGCTGTGCTGGTCTCTGTGTATTCACCTGCAAACACCAGCTACAGTGCTTGGCTCAGCTCCATCTCTTCCCCCTTCCCCCTCCCATGCCAAAGGAGAATTTGCCAGCTCCTTAACTGGGCTATAACCCACACAAAAGACACGGGGGAAAAATGCAAGGTGTTAATGAAAAATTGATTGGTATTGCAAAAACAACCCCATTTAATATTAGAGTGCTTTTAGTTTGCAGGCTATTAGTGCTTTCTGTGATTTTGCCTTAAATATTTGAAGAAGATCCACTTACTATTCCTAGAATCCCAGAATGGTTTGGGCTGGGAAAGAGACCTTAAAGCCCATCCAGTCCCAGGGCAGGGACACCTCCCACTGTCCCAGGCTGCTCCAAGCACCAAAGTCCAACCTGGCCTTGGACACTTCCAGGGATCCAGGGGCAGCCACAGCTGCTCTGGGCACCCTGTGCCAGGGCCTGCCCACCCTCCCAGGGAACAATTCCTTCCCAATATCCCATCCCCACCCTCTGGCAGTGGGAATCCTGTCACTGTGTGTGTGGATGCTCCCTGAGGGGCAGAGTCCTTTCTCTGGGGGTGTGATTTGTCCTTCTGCACAGCAATTTCTTATCCTGGAGCACGGCCAGGGGTTCTGTGACAGTCCCCAGCAGGTTACTCCCGGCCCTGGTGTTGCTGTAATGACGTAGACCTGCGAAACCTGCTGGGAAAGGGCAATGGGAAACACTGACAGCACAGTGGTGACTGCTCAGCTGCAATTTTGGGCAGCTGATTAAAAATATTGATCATGAAAATGTGTTGTTTTCATATTAAATGAGCTCTCTCAGTTAATACAGCAGCTGTTTTAACAATAAATGTCTGGTAATTTTGGGTAGGACCCTCTAAAAAAGCTCTGGAGTTTGCTAGCCCTGCAAGAAGCAGCTCTTTGGGTTCATGATTTTCTTCTCTCTCGCTCTTCCTGCTCCACCTCCAAAAAAATGGGACAAATCCCTTTGGTTTCTTTCCCGCAGCCCTTAAACCTGACATTTATCAACTTTGTCCAAGGATTCCTGAGGGGAGAAGCTGCACCTGCAGCACAGCACTTGCTCTTCTCAGGGCTTTGCTCTGGGGGGGGGATGATGTGCTGACATCCAGGAGGGAAGGCAGGTGGGATAATGGAGCAGAGAGGCAAGAGGAAGATGCCTTTAAATGAGATTTTTAATCTCCCATCTCCAGGGTGACTCCTGCCTCCCTTTTCTCAAGTTGAGACTGTTGGATATCAAGTAGATTTACAGGATGGTCTGCACGGGGTCTTCAGTGCCAGTGTCCCAAAGAACCTCCAGTATTCCACCTGGAATGCTGTTTACAGTCTGTTTGAGACAGGGATTCAGTGCAGCTGAAGGGTTTGCCAGGGATTTGTAGCCTCCTGCATTGCCACTGCTCTGAAATGGGATTTATTGCTCTGAAACGGGGATTATTGACCCACAGCATCGCAGCAGCCTCACAGAGTTGTGTGCATCCCTTCTCCCAGCGTTATCCTCTCTGCCAGCATTCCCTGCTCCCTCTTTTCCAAGGAAAGGAAGCAAACTGACTGCCAGCACTCTGGATCCCTGGGTGGCTGTTGTGCGTGGCAGGAGCAGTTCCCAGCTCGGAATTTGCGCTGCTCCCGCAGAGAGCACAGTGTGTTGAGAGCTGTTTGTTTGTCGGGTGTGCACTGATATCTCACTGCTCTGGTTTTGAAAGAACACCACTTTGGGCTGCTTTGGGGGAAATTATTGAAGCTTTTCTTCCTGTTCACATGGCAGCCTGCTTTCCTTTTGATCCAGGAGGAAAAACATGTCCTGAAGCTTTTAGAGGAGCAAAGGGAGGCTGTTAGAGCTCGAGAGCACACAGTGCATAAAGCAGCCACTGCGGGTTGCCTTGTGGATTTATTGTTTCTGACTGGTTTTGACTGGTTTTTCTCCCCCCTTGCACTGCAGGAGCTCCATCACCACTGTTTACATCGAGGTGCTGCCCCCCAACAACCAGAGCCCCCCACGCTTCCCACAGCTGATGTACAGCCTGGAGGTCAGCGAGGCCATGAGGATCGGCGCTGTTCTGCTAAACCTGCAGGTACAGAGGCTTCCCTGCCACTCCCTGAGGGTGCTGAGACCTTCCCCACCTTCCTGCCCTCTGTGTCCATGACATGCACAAGCCAGCCCTTGCATCCAGGGGGAAAAGGGGCAGTTCAAGGGGATTAAAAATGATGTCATTTTGATCGACAGCTGCTTTTATGTGGGCTGTAGAGAAAGAGGGCTCACTTAGCTATTTCTGTTACTTCTTTTTTGATTTAAATATTGTAAAAGATGCTACAGGGTGCAAATGGCACTGCCCAGAGAAGCCGTGGCTGCCTCTGGATCCCTGGAAGTGTCCAAGGCCAGGCTGGATGGGACTTGGAGCAGCCTGGGACAGTGGCAGGTGTCCCTGCCCATGGCAGGGGGTGAGACGAGTTTATCTTCAAAGTCCCTTCCAATCCAAACCATCCGGGGATTCTGTAATAATTATATAAGGAAAAAAAAAAAATTCTATGAGTGGCTGAAAACTTGAAAGGCCTGTGATTTCCTGTGTTAAAATCTCTCTCTATATTTGCCAGCAGATCAGAGGAGCTGTAGCTCCTCATTCATGGGGAATTTCAGCAAGATTTTGGCAATTTGCCTTCCCTAGCCTGTCATTTTTGAAAAATGTCTGAAGATATTTCTACCCCTTGGTGTGTGTAACAAGAGGCTGAGAGGGAGCAGAGATCCCAGTGCTGCCAGACCCAGCGTTAGTGGGACCTTGTGCACTGGGATCAGGGATCATGCAACAATTTCTGGCCAGGTCCAGGAGCAGGAACATCCCTCACCCTCATGAACCAGGGCCAGATATCCCCTTGTGCTAATGATTAAAAAAATCAGTTCTCTCCTCGCTTATTTACTGTTCCTTATTTACTGTATTGTGTTCTGCCCAAAAACCAGCTGTGCAAAATAGGGAGATAAATGGCAACTCTTTACTGAGGTTTTTTTTCTTTGAGGGATCAGGAACTTACTTAATGCTGTGTTTAGCAGTAGTGAAATAAAGGAGCTCTAATTAACTCACTGAAGCAGGTGGATGGGAAAGCTCCTGCTAGAATGGTTTCCTGCTGAAAGACTGGGATTATTTTGGCTGGTTAAGCTGAGACAGTCACCTGTGCTGAGGGAGGATGACTAATTTAGCTCAGTGCTGCCAATTAACTCCTGGCACATCTGTGGTGCCTGCAGGGAGGGAGGAGTGGAAGGGCCAGACTGTTCAGGAGCCTTCTCCTCCCCGGTGAGAGACACTCAGGGTTGGAAGCCCCAGTGAGGAACAGAAGCCAGAAGCATGCTGAGAAACAGAAACATTTGTGTTTCCTTGACAGGTGCTGGAATCTGTGGCTGAGGGCCTGAGGGATCTATGGAGGCAGAAAACCTCTTGGCAGGTTTTAGTATTGAAGGATTTAATGGGATTTAAATACGGTTGGAAACTGAAGCTCCAATGGAATAATCTGATTTAATGTTTCACTAAACCCCAAACAGCCCATTCTGTGCTGGCCCTGCTGAGGGACCTCCAGGGCTGTGCCCAGGTCTGTCCCTCCCGGCCAGAGAGCCCTGGAGGGGCTGGAGCGTGTCCAGGGAAGGGAAGGGAGCTGGGGAAGGGGCTGGAGCCCCAGGAGAGGCTGAGGGAGCTGGGAAAGGGGCTCAGCCTGGAGAAAAGGAGGCTCAGGGGGGACCTTGTGGCTCTGCACAACTCCCTGACAGGAGGGGACAGCCAGGGGGGGTCGGGCTCTGCTCCCAGGGAACAGGGACAGGACAAGGGGAAACGGCCTCAGGCTGTGCCAGGGGAGGCTCAGCTTGGACAGCAGCAGGAATTTCTGCATGGAAAGGGTGCTGAGGCCTTGGCAGGGGCTGCCCAGGGAGGTTTGGAGTGCCCATGGCTGGAGGTGTCCAAGGAAGGGCTGGAGGTGGCACTCAGTGCTCTGGGCTGGGGACAAGGTGGGCATTGGGCACAGCTGGGACTCCATGGGCTGGGAGGGATTTTCCAACCTCAGTGATCCTGTGTTTTATGAAAGCTACTTGATTGTTAAATCCTAAATATGCTTGACTTTAGCTTTGGTGTTCAATCCAGGACTGTATCTCTTGGGAGGTCTAGTAGTCCTCAACCTGAGATGTGGAAGATGGAGAGGGACTTTTTACAAGGGTCTGGAGTGCCAGGACACAGGGAATGGCTTCCCAGTGCCAGAGGGCAGGGATGGATGGGATATTGGGAAGGAATTGTTCCCTGGGAGGGTGGGCAGGCCGTGGCACAGGGTGCCCAGAGCAGCTGTGGCTGCCCCTGGATCCCTGGCAGTGTCCAAGGCCAGGTTGGACTTTGGGGCTTGGAGCAGCCTGGGACAGTGGAAGGTGTCCCTGCCCATGGGATGGGGTGACACTGGATGGGATTTGAGGTAGGCTCCCAACCCAATTCCAAATCCAGCTCCCTCGTCCTGCATTAAAACCTCCATCTGTATTGAAGGACTTCTGTGTGCAGCATAGTTCTGTTTTCATCTTCCTTTATTCCCCACTGTGGAAAATCCACCAGGACAGTTTAAACATTCATAAACTGAGTATTTAAGCTTCTGAAATACTGTACTGCCTTTTCCAGGTAACAGAAAGTTCCCAGTGAGGCACCTTGGTTTGGGTTTTGTGGAATTCTAGCAGTGCCTTAAGGTGTTGCCTGTGTTCCATCGATGATACGAATTATCACCAGACTCCAAGTATTGAGCAAGTGTTTTCCTGTGCAAATTTTCACACTGCTGTTACTTTTCCTCAGTCTTATCAATCCACCCAGTGTTTGGGCTCCTGCAGATTAAGGAACTATGGCTCTCTCTTAGTAATAATTTGGTAGTTCTGCATACAGCAGGAGGGCTACAAAATCCTGGAGAGAGCCAGCAAAATTTTTCAAGTATTCCCCAATTATCAAATCTGAAGACCTGCAAAACATTTGAGTCAGTAACAGTGCAAATGTAGCTGCTTTTAATTTGCCCATTAGACTTTGGAAAAATAAAATTGACTTTTTACTTGTCCATTAAAATTTCTTATGCTGATGATGGAGGGCTTTATTTCTTTCTTATCCCCTTATTTATTTTCTAACCCACCTGGTTGGTCTTGACTGGTGTTTTAATTAACAACATTTGAGATTATTGCAATATTAAATGATCTCCACTGCATTAATTTGTAAATAAACCTCCGAGTTTATTGCATGCCTGGGAGGCGTTTATGGCTTCATGTTCTGCGAGCCATTATTAATTAAAATATGCAAATGCTGTCCTTTTTCTGGGAGCCTGCAGAACAAATAGGGCCGTTAGCAGGGTCCAGTTCTGTGCTGAACAAGGAGCTAACATGGAATTGTGTAGGATTTATGGAATCACTCTGTGCCATTGATCTGGAAAAAATCAGGACTAGGTTGCTCTTCTCCCTTGCCTTCGGTGGTTTCCTTCTGTACATAAGAACTTCGTGTTCTTTGCTTTTAAAGAAAGCAGTTTTTAAAAGCAGTTATGAGCTTTTCCCCTTTATATTTTTTTTAAGCATGTTGACTGAAGATGGATTTTCTGTGGGGATAAGGAGAAAATGAAATCAACAACAGCCAGTCTTTGATTTTTCTGGCTTTCTGGGAGCCCCCTGACTTGTTATGAGAGGATGCAGACCATAATGATACCCCTGAGACAACTTAATGTGAAGGGAGGGCAGGATGCCCTGCAAGGGAGGTGAAAGGAGGACAAAGGGCTAAAGACAGGAGCAGCCATGGGATTCTGGTGATTTAGGATCAAAGCCCTCAGAGGTGCCAGCTTCCCCCATTGTCTGCCTCTAGTGTTTGTAGCATTTTGTGTTCTTGGCTCAGATCCTGACTGTTCATATCCTCCGGCCAAGGAGATCCAAATTCCACCCACACCTCCCGTCACTCAGTGCCACCCATGGAATTCATAAACAGTTTTCCCAATTTTCCCAGTCTGTCATTGATGTTGTGGATGGGAATATTGATCAGTGCTGGGAGAGCTGTACACAGCCATGCAGAACTGAGTCACTATCAACACTACCCACTCCTGCCTGGCCTTCATTTTGATGATGGGTTTAATCCTTGCTTAATCCCACCCTCCATTTGGAGACTGTGTTGTCATAACTCCTTTGGGAAAATGTCCCATCAAGCAGTGGGAAAAGCCTTCACCATGGTTCAGCTGCTTTATTGATTCACAGTTTCTGCCCTGTTCAGGAGACTTGTCCTGTTACAAAGTCAGATCAAATTGCTTCAGCATCCTTTTGTTCTGGAGAAATTTAGGTCTGTGTTACCCATCTGCATATTGGCATTGCAGGGAACTTACAAATGATTTGGATATTTGTGGGTTTCTGGGAACTGCACTCCACCTGCCGGGTGTGTGATTTCCTGGCTCATTCTTCCATGAAGGACAGACCTTGGGTTTGCTCTCCAGCATTTTTATTCTCTGGGAGCTCTCAAAATAAAATCTCTGATGGCTTTGAGATTGCTCCAGCCCATCTATACACCAGGATGGACTTCACCAGGCTTGGATTCCAGCAGCTGATTCAAAGATGCTCTGTGTATGAACGTCTTCTCTGCCTGACTCTTGCCCAGCTCTCAGCTGAGGTTTTGCCCCAGTTAATTTAGTTTGGAGCTGGAACAGGGGCACTTTTACCTCTGTGACCTTCTCAACATCATCCCTTCTGCTTTTCAAGCTGCTCCTCAGGTTCCTTCTGTAACTTAAACACTTCCTTATTATCCTTTGTGCTCTCTCCTGTTTCTATTCCAGTTTTGCCTTGACTTTTTCTGACTGTCCCCATCCAGTTTTTCTTGCTCTTTCTTTGTGCTGATCCATTCCATCTGACTTAGTGCCTGGGTTTGTTTTTTTTTTGCTAAACCAAGTTGTTTTCTTACTGCATTCCCTGCTCTGCCTGCACATTTAAATGGCTTGTGCTTCTGCTCTTAATTCTGGGGGTGTTTGAGTTATGTTTTTTGTTATTTTTCTTGGGTTTTTATCTCAAAAACTGCTTTTTAGGAGGTCATCTCAAAGCTACCCTTGATTGTGGTCCACAGCAACAACTTGACAGGAGCAAGGTGGGAGTTGACCTTTTCTCTTCTAGACCAAAGGAAATGACCTCAGGTGGCACCAGGAGAGACATCAAAAGTAATTTATTCAACTGTTGAAAGATTTTTTTTTTCTACTTAATAGGTGGAGGATCCTCATTTTGGTGCTCTTAAAGGCTTTAACCTGATCTTCACACACATACCCCCCAAAAAAAAAGCAAATTATTGTGGAGGGTGGGTGCTGCAGTTGGAACTCACTGGAGCATCAGCCAAAGATTTGGATTCTAATAAAATAACAGAAAGAGGGATCTTGGTAAGAAGTGGAAATGAAGAATGGAAAGAAGGGAAACCAAAAGTTCAGTCTAATCAGTGTGGAGCCACAGAAAAATAGAAGTAAATTGTTAAAGCCTGAATTTCACGCTCATGCTGCTGGATGTAGCTGTAATTTGATAATTAGATAATTACTAATAATTAATAGTAATTATTATCCTGCATTCAGGATATTGCCATTTCTGTGCAGCATAGGAATTCTGATGTGCTCCAGCTTTATCTTGAGTAGCCCATCATTAACCAGAGTTGCCGTAGAAACAGGGATTGGTGTCATCCAGACTTAATTCCCCAGTTTCTACATGGAAGAGAAGAAACCTTTGCCACTGACTGAATTTGATCCTCTTTTTTTCCTTCCCTAAAGGCTTTTGATAGAGAGGGTGACCCCATCAAATACCTCATTCAGAATGGAGATCCTCAACAAGTTTTTAATCTCTCTCAAAGGTAAGTGGGAAACCCTTGGAAAACGGGCTTGGATCTTGGCAGTGCAGGGAATGGAGGAGCTGAGAGGAAAGGGTTGTGCTCAGACCCCTTCAGCTGCTCCTTGGAGGGGCTGTCAGCCATTAATGAGAGCTCTGTGAGCCAAATTCCGCTCTGGGGTTTGTCACTGGCCACTGTTTATTTATTTTAAACACTTTAGGTGAGGGAAACTCGCTGAGGTGGAAAGATTCCATTTAAAAGAGTGGCCAGGGATTAATTAAAACTGTTTACCTGTCAGCTCCTGACTAATGACAGGGACAATTTTTGCTTTAATTTCCTGACTTGTTGTGGTTTAGCCTGTAGTGAAAAGCCTTTTGAGCATTGTTTAAGAGCTGTATCTTCCTTACATTGAATTCCAGCTTAAATAGAGTGAGAAAGAGAGGGTTTGTTATGAAATATAAGCACCAGATTGGTCCCTGCCTGGCCCACCACTCTTTATTTCACCTGTTATTAGCTATTAATTTACCTGTTATTAATTGTTTTTTGCAATCCAAAGTATCCTTTTCCTTGCCGGAGGAAGGGAGGGTGGTGAGCTGACTTCCCACAATAAATGATGGGACAGAAGTAAGCTGGGGCTTATTAATTCCTGGTGCAAAATAATTCCAATTTGGTGTAGGGAAAAGATTGTGAACCTAAATACCCAAAACTCCCAAGACAGGCTTGTATATTCTGAGTGAGCTGTGGGTGATAAATCTCCCATTAGTGGAGAATCAAATCCTTCAGGAAACAATGGGAATAAACCCTGGGAGATGCCAGGAGGTGCTGGTGCTCTCATCCACCAGGACTGATAAAGACTTGGCAGGTGAGGGAAGGGACACCTTGGAGAGGGGACATTTTCCTCCACTGGAGTGACCAGAGCAGGGATTGATGTTGGGCTGCTGGTGTTATCCATGGTTTGGGATTGGAGTTTTGTAGGGACTCCTGCCCAAGGGATGCCAGCAGCCCTTTCCTTAACATGGAGATTTTCTGTTTCAATAAAACCTCTGCACAAGTCATTGTTCGTGCTCTGGGTCCTGGACATCAAATGTGGGTACAGCAAATAAAATTTTGAGCTGTGCCTGACCACTGCTTGAGTCTGATCTATCCATCGGCAATGGAATAGCACATAGGAAATCCAAGGATCTCCAGATCCCGGCTGGCGTGGAGTTTGGGCTGCAAAAACTTGTGGTGTTACATCTTTCTTAAGGTGTTTGGTGGCATTCCATGGGAGAAGCTGGCTGGGACCGCTGTCACCCTGGATCCATAGCTGTTAAATACCCTGTGGATTTAGGAGAGGCATTGTCACTTGGTCACAACCTTGCCCAGGTTCCAGCAGGCACGGAAATCGTGGAAATGAAATGTGGAGCTTTGGGACAGCTCAGGGCTCTGATGCCAGCTCAGTCAAGGAGTATTGAGCTTCCTTAGGCAGGATTGTCCACACTGTGCCTTCCTAATCCTTCCTAACATAAAAGTAATGAGTCTGTGGTAGGGTCTCCTACCTCTGGGTGGCTTCCAGATATCTGCAGGAGGGAATTAGATCTGAGGAAAAAATCCAAATTATTTCATTTGTCAGCAGTTACAGGGATTTGCAATGCTTTCAAACATTGTTTTATGTGGCTTCCAATTAACCCTTCTTTTACTGTCCTTTTAAAATGGGCTTCAATATTCACAAGATCCCAATTCCCTGGCAGTGTCCAAGGCCAGGTTGGACTTTGGGGCTTGGAGCAGCCTGGGATAGTGGAAGGTGTCCTTGCCCATGGCAGTGGGGGGCACTGGATGAGCCTTAAAGTCCCTTCCAACCCAAACCACTCTGGGATTTGTTTTCCACCACCCTTGTGCCTGCAGCAATATTTAAATATTTGGGGATACTTGCAGACCTTACTCTGAAGTTACACAATGTGTAACTTTCCCCCAGTAGCCTCTCCCTGAGGAGACTCACCCTGAAGTCTGTGTGTGCTGTATTCCTAGAGTTTCCTGCTGGGTATCAGGACTCCTCAGTGATTAATCCCCTGCTTGTCCTTCTCTCTCCTCATTTATTGCAGCATTAATAGTAAAAAATACTAAATAAATTGATAATTAAATAAATGGCTAAAGTGCAGCAGGAACAAATCAGGGTGCTGTGTTCAGTGGAGCTCTAGCTTTTCGTCTTACTAGGCTGATGTTTTAATCCGGGGTTATTCCTGTATCCAAGTGGAGAGCATTGGGAATTGCCTTGTGGTTTTTCTCGGCCTTCACCCACAGAAACCCTAAAGCTCCAACAAAGAGGAGCTCAGCAAGGTTGTGGAGCTCAGGTGCTCATAGACCCCTCCAGGCTGCCCTGCTAACGTTGTCCTGGTTTTGTTTCCTGTCCAGCTCTGGCCTGCTGTCCCTGGGAAAGCCCCTGGACAGAGAGAGCACTGACCGCTACATCCTCATCGTCACAGCCTCAGACGGCAGACCCGACGGGGTGAGTGTCCTGGAGGGCTGGGGACACCACTGGTCACCTCCACGTGGTCTCTGTGTGTTTTGTCATGGATCTTCACCAAACCTGTCATGTTTCTGCCTTTGGTCATGGACAAGGGGATTTTCTGCTGCTTTGCGTTGTTCTTTAACAGCCGAGGGTTTGTGTATTCATGGTTGTTCATCTTCTCTTTCTTCACTGTGCTGTTCTGCTCCTCTTCTTCCCTTCTCCCAGACGTGGAAGCTGTCAAATTAGTGATTTGTACTTTATCCAGCCCTTTTCCACAACTCACTGTCCAGCTCTCTGGAAAAATCCCACTTCTTTTTAAAAAATTACAATTTTTTATCAGGAGCTGTTTCCAAGTCTTCCAAGTTTGCACCAATTCATGACTCCACAACCAACCCCACCCAGAGCTGCTCACACTTGTGTTTAATATAACAGAATGGTTATATGATTTTTGGTTTTTTTTTTCAATTTTCATATGATAAAATGGTGGACTATTTAAGGGTACGTGTTTGTTGATCAAGCAGAGGCAATGGAATTATTTTTCCTGAAAGTTTACAGCTGGATTGTGCAAGGTACCTGGGAACGCAGCAGCTCTGCCATGGAATGATAGGACAGGTGGGGGAGAAATCGCTGTACATCTGACCTTGTGTATAAGGGCAGATCTAAAATAGTATCTCTAATAATTAATAAATAAGAAAGCATTATCTGAGCTATTCTACAAAGATTTGAGATTGAAACAGAGACATCTCTGACACATTGTCAAAGAGTGATCATGAAAATTCTGGGATTTGGACCTGTGTTCATCGTGGCAGAAGAAAATCTCGTTTATTTTTTCTATCTCATGCTCTTTTTAGCTTCTTCACCTTACAAGCTTTGCCTTCCTGCTCAGGATTTACTCAGAATTTCCACAGACCCCTGAAAATATCAAGGAACCCTTTATACAATTCAGTGGCAACATGGAGTAATTATGGCAAAGTCTCCACCTTTTCCATGAAAAATCTGGTTACAGTTTTTGTGGTAATTCATCTTAAAACTTGTGGGTTTGTTCTTCATGAACCATCCTCACAGCTGTGAGTTCAGTGGTTTTGATCTCAAACTTCCAGAGATACCTGAAGATGTAAATTAAAGACCTGCAAGTTGATTCAGGCTGTGTTGTGCTCCTGGAATACTGTCTGGGGCATAAAAAAAAAAGGGGACTGAAAAGCTCCTTCCTCTTCCTTTCATCTAGTGAGAGATTCATTCACCCTGCCCAGGGATTAAGTGGTCAACAGATTAATTCTAACATTCTGAAGCTGATAGTTGGGGTTTTGAAAGGAAATCCTGTTAATCATAGCACAGTGCTTAGCAGAAAACAGTTGTATGTGAGCTGGGATATGGTGTTTGAAGCTCAGCTCTGGAAAAATCACCCAAAATAAACCGTGGAGGGCTCCTTTAGAGCTGTCCCTGGACTGTGCTGTTGAACACCTCTTTAAGTTTTTGTTACTTGCTGTAACAACAAAATCCACTTTAAGAAATCCACCCCCTGTTATCTCATTGTCTCCTCTCCTCCCTCAATCCCATTGGCAGGGAGGTTTGGAGTCTCCATCCCTGGAGGTGTCCAAGGAAGGCCTGGACGTTGCTCTTAGTGCTCTAGCATGAGGGTCAGTCACAGATCAGATTTGATAATCCTGGAGATCTTTTCCAGCTTCGTTGATTCCATTACTCCGTGTGATTTCATACCAGATTCTTTTTCCCCTGGAATTTTGCAGCTGCAGGTGTGTACGCAGGGTTGTTGTTCTCAGGGGGAAATACTCTGTAGCTTGAGCGTGTTCCCTCTGCCTGGTTTGGGGTTTTTGTCACTGTCCCTTACCTGCCTGGAGCTGCTTTCTGCAGCTCATATTTTCTGTCAGTGGTGGGGCACCCTTCTTCTCAAGATTGTCCAGCAATAGGACTCAGCTGACCAAAGCTTCTGGTGCCTGCAGCTGGAAAGGGTTAAGAGTTGGGCTTGCCAGGATTACAAAAAAGGCTGGATGAGCTCTTTGATTTTCATTTTACAAACAAATGGATGAAACCAGGCAGTTCAACCAAGACATTAAATCTCCAGGCCTTTTCCATGCCAGGAAACAGTGGGTGTGACTGATTTGCCAGGCTTCCTTGTGTCGTTGCCCAATTCCCTGGATTTCCAGCTCTTCTGGATGTGCTCCCTGCTGTTGGAGAGCCTCCTGCTGGAGGAGGGTCAGGACTCACCCGAAGTTCCAGGCTGGGACTGTGCCAAACTCTTCTGAGGGCACGGATCCTTGGTCCAAGCAGTCAGTGCCATTTCGTGGAGAAATTTTGCTTTTAAACTAGTTTTTATCAGGAAGCAACAGTGTCCTTTTAGGGAAAAAAAAAAATATATATATTTCTACAATTACAAAACCATTGCTCCCCAAGCTCATTCACCTGCTGCTTGTCATCCAGCTCTGCTTTTTTGTGAACAGTTCAATTAGCGCCTTCAGAAAACTGGTGATGTCACCAGATGCCTTGTTGCAGTTTGCCTAAAATCCCAAAATTAATTCCCCAGGCAGGTACAATGTCGTTTAAATCCATTAACATGTTTTTAGCTGGTAACATATCCAACCTGATCCCTTTCCCTCCAACGTGAAACCAGCTATTAGAGTCAAACCTACTTAGAGTCAGCTTTTGGATTTTATTTCCTGTATTTGCTTGGTTTTGTTTTTTTTTTTAATTTGAAAGGCATGCAGAGGAAAAAGACTTTACTGGTGTGGGGGTGCTTTGTTGTTATTATTGTGGTGGTTTTTTTTTTCAGTGAGATGTGGTGGCTTGACCCTGCTCTATCCCTGCCCTCCTCAGCTGGACAGGGAAGAAAAATATTAGGAAAAACTCAGGAGTTGAGATAAGGAGAGATCCCTCACCAAATATTGTCATGGGCAAAACAACTTGGGGAAATGCGTTGATTTTATTACCCACAAAATCAGACCAGGGTAATGGGAAGTAAAACAAATCTTAAGAACATCTT
>VXBN01011585.1:1150-20120 GCA_013397395.1 Sinosuthora webbiana
AAAAAAAAAAAAAAAAAAGCTTCTAATATTATACTACTTTTAAGCAGATGTGCCAGTTCAAAAGTAAACCAGTAGGAGAAAAGAATTCCACACAAACACCTTGAAAGAGATTTCAGGTTGGAGTTACAATTTAATAGAAAGATTACAATAAATGCCATGATACAGAGAAACTGGCTTAAACCCACAAAATCAGAGTACAACCTGGCACCCTGCTGGTCAGGGTTGTGGCTGCAGTCCCCTTAAGCAGTGGTTGCAGTGTTGTTGAAGTGAAGGTTGCAGTCTTGTTGAAAGCTGTGGTCCTGTGGAAGGTCTGGCCCTTCTGTGAAGTTCAGGTCCTCCACCGGGTCCACTGAGTGGTCGTGGTGACCCAAACCCCCAAACCTCAAGGGTATATAGCAGTGGCAGCTCCCCCAGGTAGGGTGAGTTCACAATGATGTGGATGGAATGATGTGGTCCTATGAATTATGTGGTATTTTTGGAGTGCCTAATGGTCATTTCAGCGGCCTATTCTGCTGGTGTCTATTCTGCTCATTGTGGCCCATTAGCAGAGACGACACCCTCAGGATGGGTGGTGCTGTTGCTTCCCCCGAGGGATTTATCATGGGCAGAGCCACCGTGAAGACAACTACCCCTCTTGCAGGGTTTGCCTCTTCTCATCTAGCATCCAGCTTGTATCCTGAGGGATCGGGCATGCACTGGGCAGCTGCTGTGAGTGACCCATCATTAGCAGTTCATCAGAAATTATGTAGATCGGAGTAGAATACAAAGTCTGGTTACATCCATATTGGCAGCCTCTTTCCTGTAACCAGGACAGAAGGCCATACATAGATATTCAGGACTGCTGAAAAATCTGTGGAGCAATCAGCAAGATTGTACATATGCAGCATCTTTCTTCTGAAAGAAAACAAAAGGAAACAGTAAACAGAAGTGGCCTGCCAAGCAAAGCAATGGACCAAGTAGTTATGCGTGATCTGTATCTCCACAGCTGCTTATCACTGCCATCACTACAAAGCCAGCTCCAGACAAGCATGCTGGAAAAACAGGAGTTCTTCCAGAAAATTCATCCTACATAGTAAAGATGAGAGCTCAGACAGTTTAGAAAATGTTTCTGAGTTTTCTGTTGTGTCTTGCGTCAGAGCTTGGTCTTATTTTGGTAAACTAACTGCTTACTCTTTGTCCCTACCAGTGCTTCCTGCCTTCTCTTCAGACTACAAGTTCTTTAGGAAAATGTGGGTGACATTTGTAAAAATCATTCAAGGGCTTGAGGTTCTTCCAAAATATCTTATTTTATTTCTATTTGGTTTTAATTAGCAGTGCACAACAACAAAAAGAGCTTCACAGCCCCCAGTCCACAATCTCTGTCTGTCAACTTCAGCCTTTAACGATACAGTCCACACTGCCACAGCATTCTCTTGAAGCTCAGAAAGTAACATTTTAAAATGTACACAATAAAAAGGCAGACTTACATCATTAACAGACAAACTGTTCTCTCTATAATAGTTGCATGTTCTGGTCAGTCATGTTCACAGTATGGTACACACTTACTTAGCATCATCTGTTAACTAGCTTATCTGAGAACAACATATCTGTGACAAACAAAGACCATTTCAAGATAAGCATGTTAATTACTGGTGACTGAAAAGTGACAACCAAGTCAGAGTTTCCTTTTCTCTTGTCATGGTTTAGGAATGGAATACCCCAATTTAGTACTCCAAATAAAACCATCTTGCTGCTCACTCCCCTCTCCCTTTTCCTTGCTAACCCCTGTGGATGGCTGCAGAGAAGAATTGGAGGTACCAAAGTTAGAGATCATGTCTTGCGATAGGAACAATTTACTGGAAACAGCAGTGAGACAACAAAACAAAAATAGCAGCAACAATACTAATAAAGAAAGTGTACAAAAGAGAGAATGATTCACATGCAAAAATAAATGCTCACCACTGAGCCGCAACAATGAACAATGCCTGGATTATTCTCCCTCCTGCCCTGCCACTCTGTCTGTAAGAGGGGACAGAACACCCTTATCTCTTATCATTCCTTCCATCCCTCACAATGATATGGTGATACAGAATAACCTCCATGTCCTAGCCATATCCCTCAGCAAGATCCAGCAAGAGAAAAGGGAGAAACATAAGTGAACAGTATAGAGCTGCCCTACTTGGAGACATCCCACAGTTAACTGCTGTTCTGTGGCTACAACATGCAGCAGATCATCTTTAGGAAGGCCAAAGCCTGCCTGGAATTGAGTCTGGCAAAGGACAACAAGAAGTGTATCAGCAGCAAAAGGAAAATGTAGGGCCACTGATAAATCAGATGGCCTACATCAAATCACAGAAAACACAGAGAAGATGAAATTAGGAGGGGTTTTCATTGCCCCAGTCTTCACTGCTGAGGATGGTTCTGAAGAGTCGTAGACTTTGGATGTAAGAGAAGAAGGCTGCAAAAAGACTTCCCCTTGGTCACAGAGGCTGGGTTAGAGACTGGCTGGATAGATTAAACACCAATAAATCCTCAGGCCCTGTTGGGATGCACTCAGGGGTGCTGAGTGAGCTGGAAGATGATGTTGTTCTGCCACCCTCCATAATCTTTGAAAGAGAATGGGAGAGGTGCCTGGCAATCGTATGAAGGACAAGGTTACCCCCATCTTCAAAAAAAGGCAATAAGGAGGACCTGGGAAACTACTGGCCATTCAGTCTCACCTCCATCCCTGGTATGGAACAGGGAATACTGGATGTCTGGAAAGGTGGAAAAATGGTGATGGAAAGGTGATGGAACATGGAATATGGGAAGTCATCAGCATACATGTAGAAGAAAAGAGGGTCATCACGAGTAATCAGCATGGACTCATCAAGGGAAAATCATGCTTGATGAATCTGATAGTCTCCTATGATAGCATGGCAGGATGGGTTGACGAGAGCAGTGGATGTTGACTACCTTGACTTCAGCAAGGGTTTTGGCACTGACTCCTGTAACTTTCTTGTAGATAAGTTTAGGAATTGTGGATGAAAGGACAGTGAGGTGGATCAAGAGCTGTCTGAACAGCAGAGCTCAGTGAAGTAGAATCCAGATGGAGGCTTGTAGTCAGTGGTGTACCCCAGAGATCAATACCAGGTCCAGTCTTGTTAATCTTGTTTTCCTGGATGAAGGGATCACATGTACCCTCAGCAAGTCTTCTGATTACACTAAACTGGGTGGAGTGGCAGATACACTTGAAGGCTGTGCTGACATTCAGTAGGACCTTGACAGGCTGGAGGAATGGGCAGAGAGAAGGATGGACATGTGCAGGATCCTACACCCAGGGAGGAAGAACCTCTAGTACTGCAGGTTTTATCTACTAGAAGGACCAGGGGGGTCTTTGCGGACAACAAGTTGATATAAGCCAGAAGAATGCCCTTATGGCCAGGAGGGCAAATGATATCTTGGGGTGCATTGGGAAGAGTGTGACCAGCATGTCAAGTGAGGTGATCCTCCCCCTCTACCTGGCTCCAGGTGAGGAACATTGTGTACAGCGCTGGGCTCTCAGTACAAGAAAGAAATGGAGCTAATGGAGATGGTCCAGTGGAGGCCACAAAGATGATGAGGGGTCTGAAGCCTCTCTCTTATGAGAAGAGACTGTGGGAGCTGGGTCTCCTTAGTCTAGAGAAGACTAAGAGAGGAATCTCATAAACAGATATAAATATCTCATAGGCTGGTGCTGAAAGGATGGTGCCAGACTCTTTTCAGTGGTGCCCAGTGACAGGACAAGCTGCAACACCCATAAACTAAAGTACAAGAAGTTCCATCTCAATATGAGGATGAACTCCTTTATACTGAGGGTGGCAGAGCATGCCAGAACAGACTGCCAGGGAGGCTGTGGAGCCTGCCTCTCCAGACATATGTCCCTCCCACATGGACACATTCCTGTGCGCTTTAATGGCCCTGCCTTGGCAGGAGAGTTGGACTAGATGATCTCCTGAAGCCCCCTTTCAACCCTAACTATTCTGTGACTCTGTGATTTGTCTGACAAGCTTCAGGGAAAGCTTTTGCCACAAGTACACTGGCTGTCAGCTTTAGGACTCCTACCATGCCCTGCTTCTCCAGGAAAGGTTCGCTTCTGGTTAAATCACTAAAAAACTAAAGCACAATTATAATTTTGGTGGGTTTTTGTTTTTTGGAGTAAAACTAGCAGTATAACATGCTGAAAACATGTGCATTTATTAATTTTGTCAATTGTACTTAAAACCCTACTCCTTACATAGACTTTAGTTTCCTGAAATATATTCAGGAACCTCAGAGTTTCCCTAAAATGCTAGCAATACTTCTGAGAGCACGTATGTGGTTGAGCAAAGCACTGGGGTTCTTAGCATGTGAAATATATTGCCTGTCTGGGCAAGCTCTCAAATATGGTGTGTCTCCTCCTCCAAAAGGGAAGAAAGAG
The DNA here is from genome assembly GCA_013397395.1 of Sinosuthora webbiana. Taxonomy (NCBI): domain Eukaryota; kingdom Metazoa; phylum Chordata; class Aves; order Passeriformes; family Sylviidae; genus Sinosuthora; species Sinosuthora webbiana. Next base: position 5,568 of record VXBN01011585.1, read on the forward strand.
GGCCCCACATTCCTAGTGGTAATGTATTACATTTTATTTGCTACATATTTATTTCTTGGTAAATGAAATCTATACACAAGTGAAGGACATCCACGTTTTTCCCCACATGTCCTTTTGGTCTTCTGATTCCTCAGCCATGCTTTCATGAAAATAGATGGATTAAGGCACATATGCTGGATCCAAAATATTGTGGATTCATAAGAAAAAATTGTTTGGCTAGTTCAAACTCACTCTGTGGATCCAAATTTGTTCAAAACAAAAGCACTTAAAGGATAACATTTTCCTGGCAGATTTGCTAGCAGGTAACATATCACCTGTCCTCCTGCAGTGACCATGAAGCCAGAATAAATACTGTACTGTGTGTTCTAGCTGATCTGACAGAACAGCAGTCATACACTCAGGCCTGAGCCAGTCCAAATCTGTACTAGGAGGTGATCTGGTTATGTACAGCTCTGGTATTCCTGAACACTGAACCAGAGCAAATAAAACTATCTAAATCCTCTTTTAATCCTCCACCTGAAGTTGCAGGGGATTTCTAGGAGTTCGATTCATGCAACATAGATTGTTTTGTCTTTTCTCAGAGTGTTTTGTATGAGGCCCTCAAATCTACCCTCAGTTTTTCTGGGGTCTTCTACTGACAAGCTCCAGGGCTCAGCATAGAGTACTACAGCAAATTCCTGCCTATCCAAATGTTTTATTTCCCTGTGCCTGCAGTAGGAGAAGCTGAGCAGTAGAAACCTAGAGTTTAATTGTTTGCTTTCAGAGATACTGGCTTTTCTTCAGTAAAGAGAACTGTTTTCTAAACAAAACTGATTTTTATGTCATTTGTTGCCAGAAACAAAGTCCAAAGTAATTTAATAGATATTCTAATCACTGTCAAATTAATAGTCCAATAATTTCCCATATTGCTTAACAGTACTGGAGAAAATGCCCTAAATCAATGGTGCTGTTGTTATTCTCAGTTCTGGTATGCTCCATATGCATACACTTAAGCACTAAAGCAAATGCTTGCTAAGTCCCAGCCCATACAGCCCATGTTTCTCTGCTGGCCTCTAAATCTGCACTACATGCAGATTAACTGCATGCAGAAACTCTGTGTTCCTTTACATTTCTTTTTGTGAAACTGTTTTCATTTTCTCCACTTTATGGAATACTCACTGCCTACCACAAATTTTCATCAGGATATGGGGAAATATCTTTAGTGATTTACAGGTGTTTCCTCTGTCTCCTCTGGGGTACTCAGTATTCTGGGAATGTTTGAAATTTGGCCTCCTCAGGGGACTCATAATCTAAAATTTTTAAATCAATTTAAGTCTGTCTCACAAGAAGAAATTGTGAAATTACCTGTTATTTTACTTCCTGTCTGAATGCTCTACACCATCCATATATTTTTTTTAACTTCCAGTGAAGTATATAATTTTTCAGATAGAATTAATATTCTCAATATTCTATTCTGCCCAAAGAAATTATTAAATTCAGAATTATTACACATATCCATTCCTGGAGATAATGGGAACTTTTGTCTTCTCTATTGTTTCCTTTATTTTCAGTCTAAAGAAAATTATATCTTCTTTGGTTATCCCCTTTGCTCACAGAATAATTAAGGTGTGAACACTCTAAAGTGTTCCTTCCACTCAGCTGTTTTCCTAGATTTGTTTTCTTTGTGATACATCCAGGTTTCAGTTTTCCCCAGAGGCAGCAGTTTTTGCATAACATCTGTTTTATTTGGTGCACAGACTCAAGTTAAAGTTTCAAATGAAGAAGGGGCCAGACAAGCAGCCACACTGTACAAAACACAGGGTGGTAAATGTCATCAGCAGAAACAGAAAGGTAGAATAGAATCATGATTTTTTCTGACTCAGTCTCTCAAGCCCGCAATTTATGGTGGCAACCTCATTCCTGAAGCTGGTCTGCCTGTCTTCCACAACTGCTCATTTATTTGGGAGAACTGAGGAAGGATGTTATAAGTAAGGCAAACACCAGTATAAAGCTTTCAGTTTCACAGGTCAGGCTACCATAAGGGTGCAATTTAGTACAAGAGTGGGGAAGGAAGATCAATATCACACACTATAAAATATTAACTGAGGGAAACAATACCCTATAATAGCTCGCATATTCTACTTTCAGTCTTATAGTAACATGACTCTACATCTGTATTCACTATCAAAAGCCACTCTGCTCCATAACTCTGATATCCATGATCACTTGACCTGGAAAAAAAAAGATACCCTTTTCAAAGTACACTGTTTCTGTGAAAAGGGACTACACAGGCACCAATATGTACCCTATAGGCTAATAGAGAGCAGGGGCTACAAGATGTAAAAAGGGATGTGATGACAGGCATGGAACAAGGCAAATTCGGTTGACATTTTGAACATGATTGCATTTTAATTATAGTCAGGAAGACTGGACCGCTGACCCAAACAGACCAAAAGGGTGTCCCATGTAATCTAACACCACACTTAGCAATAGACACTTGGGGATGAGTCCTTCCAAAGCACTCATTGCTCAGACATTGGCTGGGCATCAGTCTGGTTTTGGGATGTGGTGAGCCACAGCCTTTTAATCATCTGGGTTTTGCTTTTTTTTTCCTCTACTTTTCCCCCCTTCACTTAATAAACTGTCTTTATGTTGACCAACGAGGTTTTCCTCACATTTGCTCTTCCAATCCACTCCCCCATTCTGATGAAGCAGAGCAGCTAGTGAGTGCTTAATTGCTGATCAGGGTGAACCAACCACAAAGATTAAAGCATCTAATTTCTCAAAGAGAAGAAAGGAAAACGGAATTATTTCTGTGCTACATCTACCAAATAGAAGTAGAAATGAAAGATAAAAAACATTACTCAATTTTCAAACCAGAGTATCTTCAGGGGCCATACTCCAAGTACATGCAGGTGACAAAATTTCTCTCAGGTGCTTTTTCTTTATTACTAGACACTATATTTGCATAACTTTATTAGGTTTTCTCTCTGCAAAAATGGGCTTCCTAAATATGAATGGAAGTTTTATCACTGCTCATGTCTCAAGAACAGATTTTGAAAGAGATTTATAAATTTTTTGGTCCTCTACCAAATGCATTCTCCAGACACTAAATTTCATAACACAAAAATTGGACAGGTAATTGTGTTTTATTATAGCAATTTAAGGAAATCAGGAAAAAGACATGGAGTGTCCCATGCAAGGCCACAGTAAGCACTAGAGTCAGGGCTGGCTAGTTTCCCTTTCTCTAAACTCTGTCTTCAGGTCTGTGGATGACAATCTTGCTTCTGACAATAGTCCACATGGGTTTCCTTCTCTGTTTCTTTTGAATCCTGGAATAGCAGAACTTTTAGAGTACTCCATGTTTGATACAATGTTTTCTACAATTAGTTAAAAATCCTTCGACCACTACCTCTCCCATGACTGTATACCAATTTGTGCAACTCAAAAAGGACAGAGAGGTGCATAGTTTAATTTTGTTTATTTATTCCTGCCAATTTAACCCTTTCTTCAATAATTAAACAATAGGACTGTTTACCCTTCCTCTTGATTAGTCACTGGCTCTTTAAACTGAATGGTAATGATCATAAGAGTTTCTTTATGTCTTTCATGTTTTTAGTAAGGGACTCAGAGATATTTTTTCTCTGAAGTCATTGTTGAATTTGACATCAGGACTATTTATTGCAGAACTAGCTGCAATTAGAGCAATTATGCAGATCACATGTCTTTCCAGTTTAATAGCTGGCTTTTTTTTTCTTTTTCTTTTTCTTTTTTCCCTCCTTTTACTGCAGCTTCTCTAAACCAAAGAGGAGGATAAGGAAGGACAGACACTGAAGTGGACCACCTACTGACTAGGTCCCACCATGGAACTGGATAATTTGTTAAATACCTTTGTGCTGGAGGAAATTCCTACGGGGTGCTTTGCATGTCAGCTTGCCAAAGGTCATCATCACAACATCACCCCATGCTCTCTTTCTGCTTCCCAGGCAGGAAGGGGATGGCACACTCTACAAACACTGATAAATGTCTGTTCGCTGCAAAGCGGCTTAGAGTAACTAAACCAACCATGACCAGATGGGAAACAACACACACAAAAAAAGCAAATATAAAGCAGCCTGCATTGTAAAAGCTATAGAAGGAAAAGATCTTAATCTCAGGTACCTGTTTATCTAGCCCCTGCCTCACAAAGAGAAAACCCAGATCACTAATTGAGCCATGCAGCACCATGCATGTTTACAGAGCACCTGTCAAAAACGAATCCACAGGCACACTAGACACCTCTATGCATGTGAGATCCTGATCTTCAAAGAACAGTGTAAACAAATGAAAAAAACTTCTATCCTGCATGGCATAATCACAAACACAATTCTGCTCCCCTCTCTCCCAAAAAACCCCAAAAACTAAAAAACTAAACCAAACCAAACCAAAAAAAAACTTAAAAGCCTGGGTGTTTTTCCAAATACTTTACGAAGAAGAAAAATTAAAGAGACTGTAACATGACTTATTTCCTGTTTTTTTCAGAATTGCTATATAAAGAAAATATATCATGTTTGCCTGTGAAGCCAACAGTAGCATCCTGTCCAGGCTTCAAAATTATACAGATAACTTTACAAACAAATAGGTAACTCTGACACATTTTCTAACCACACTAAAAAAATGGAGTCAGAAAACTGACCACCCCTAAAAAGATCATGCTATAAGACGACAAAGAATTGTTGGCATATCAATTGCATTTTATAATTGCATCCAAACTTTCAAATACACCTAAACATAGTTTTAAAGGAAATCTGATGGCACATATATTTGAACCATTTGAACCACTTGGCTGCATGTCAGAGATCAATTAGCAAAAAACATACATCAGTTGCAAAACATTTTAGACAACAATTCCATATAATAAAAGTAGGATTTTGAAGAATTTGCCTTTTACATTTGTGTAATTTTGTCTGTAGACATCAGGTGAAGGCATTATAAGCTTAAACAGGATTGGTTTCATTTGTTAGTTCTTGAAGTGCAAAAATACATCTAACATGTGTGCATGTTATGCAGCCTTTTATTTCCTCTGTCTTGCTGCCTGAATAGCTCACACACAGGGGTTACAACCACATCCAAATGTGAAATGAATATTACAAATACGAAATTCTAACAATAAGCTGCTGCACTCAGATTCTCAGAACCTCCAGCACAGTCAGCCCTTTTGCATTGCCTTGCTGGAAGAAACAGATTCAAGAAGGTTCAAATTTCACTGCTCAATCTCCTGCTGAGAATGTAGTAAGAAATACGTAATATTGACAGTTTTACATCTTAACAACTCTAGGACCTGGATCTGTCTTTTGAGAGAATTTGGAACTAGTATAAGATAATGCAGGGAAAAAATTAAGGAGATTTGCAGTAAAATCAATGGAGTTTAAAGGTGACCAGTAAACTACCCCCTGTATGTCTCCATATCCTCCTATTCTGTAAGCTATGCAGAACAACTGCATGAATAGAACTGAATTTACAGACAAATACATTACACACATACACACACACACATATATATAGGCTTTCTTAACTTGGCTTGCATCTGTATATGGCACTGATTTTAATGGCCTTTAATATAATGACTCTCATTAATGTCAAACAGCTTTTAGTCAGATCCCTGATCACGTAGTTTGACACTATGAGACTCATTACATTAAGGGCTTCCTAAAAGTTTGAGTTCAAATCTCAAGGTTATTAGATCGATAGCAAAATCCCATGTGAAATACAGAGAACAATGATACTGCCTCTACTTAGGCTTCAAATAAATTAAGCATTTTTGCTACTTTGACAGCCAATGAAGGACATCAGCTTACCATAAATATTTTAAAAGGGCAGTGTAAGCTTTTGACTTGTCATGTCTAAAGCATGAAATGCTCTTCATATACTTGCACCTTCTATCTATTCAGGCTAACAAAATGAATAATGTTACCTGGGGCTTCCAGTGTTACAACAAATAGGTCATAAGGAAACTCTTAGCTACGTTTGCAATACAGAGTTTCACATGGGCAAGCATGATAGGCACGAAAGGCGGTCCACAGGTTACAAGATGACATCAAGTCACCGCTTGTCATTTCCATGGTCTCCTAATGCACAGAAGAGGGAAGGGACAAGGAGAAATGCAATAGCACACATCAAATGTCTTAGATTTAGTTGCATTGTTGCATTGAGGTTCTACATGCTGCAGTTAGTATAAACCCAGTATAGTAATCTCTTTCTGTAAGTCACCATTTCCCAGTTGCTCCAGGGGCAGCATAGCAGTCTAGTTTTCTTAAAAATGAGTTCATGGTAAAGCCAGAATTCTTCTCAGATAATGTCAGCAGCTTTTCACAGAACATCTAGCCCTGTTTCTGAATATAACTGTTTTCTGATTTTGCCTTAGTTTATGTACTTTTACAGGCCATTTTCCAACATATTACACAACTCGTTATCTCAAAAAACCCCAAAAAGCAAAAAATTTATTTGAATATCTGGAGATTAAAATCTGAATTAACAGTCACATTTTCATCATGTTTAGAGTCTGTCGGCCTCTGAGTTTCACTTTCTTTCCTTTCCAAGAATAAATCTGGTAATCTCCTCTGAGTTTTATTAGGTCACTTGTATGAATGGATTTCATTAACTAAGAACAACTCTCCTTGAGACATTTAGTTGCTACAGCTGGCATCCATGTGTTACCTTCTCATCCCCACAGCATCTCCATATGACATCAAGAGATGAAAAGCTTGGTGGTTGTGTTATATTGTTTCCTCTGTTTATGTTCTCTGTTTTGTCCTCACCTGTGGTATTCCTGGTGCTAAACAAAGCATGTTCTGTTGGAGGAGGAACTATTGTTTTCCTAATGCTTACAGCACTATTCAAATATCATTTCCTGTACCTGACGGAACAGTAAAAAATATTATTCAGAAATTCTTGCACCACCTTTGTCATGTTGAGACTGTCTCGCAGCAGTGCTAACTAAATGCGTCCATGCATCTAAAGACTCCAAATAAGGAATGAATACATTTGGACCCACTCCAGAAACAGCCAGCATCATAGTTATGTGACCTGAATCAGTGATCTCCTGCAGGTATGCTGGGAACACATCATCCTGATTCAATGACCCAGATACTCTTTACTATTATACGCATGGAGAGGTGGATAATTTTTTCTGATGACAACAGAGAATGACAAATGGCTGTGGAGTTGATAAGAAAACTGGCCAGAACTGGAGCTGACCAAGCAACTCAGATCATAAAATTGACTAAGTGAGCACATTACACTGTCTATTGCCTGTTGCTGTATTCCTCTGCCACAGTGAAAATAGTAAGACTGAGTTCCTTCTACTTTTTACTACATGTTGAACAGCAATTTCTTGCTAAGTCATTTCTTACTCACTATTTTAGTGCTAGGAATGATTATATACTTTGCTGGTTTGGTTTACTTCATAGATGGATGGATAGATAGATAAAAGTAGGAAGTGAATTAAGTGGCACAGCACAAAATCTATCTGTGCTGGCAAGTTCTAACTGATCCTATAAATCAGAGGGTATTGCTTCTCTCTCTGATGGTACAAATACAACCTTTCTGGTTAGAAGGCTCAGTCTTTTTTATCTCTCAGGGAGAACTAGCACAGCTTTTAAGGTGCTGTCTCTCAGAGTCACACAGACCTTCTCCAAGGCACAGTCCCAGAAAAAAAATTATCATTACACAGTTTATTTCCTCAAAATTAACTTTTAAATATCACATTCATAGTGTGTGTATCTGTGAGCATGACTTGGTTGCATTCAGAAAGTGCTCATGAAAGGCTAAGGGAACTTAATGAACTGGTATATTGGCAGTGGTGAGAAATTATATGCTAAACATACACTTCTTACATTGTGTGAATATACAGCTGAGAGCTGTGACTGAAGAACAGACAAAAGTTCATTCACTTTCCAACATGCAAACATCACATTCAGGGTCACTCTCCACAGATGCTCTTTCCTTTTTAATTAATATTTTTGCAGTGTTTTTTGGAACTGCTAACTATCAAAACTATGCATTCTGTATGCTAAACAGGTCTCTGCACCATTTTTGTTTCATGGAATAATTTGCATTTTGCAGCACGAAGAAACATCAATGTAAATACAAAGGGTCACAGAGAGACATCAGACATTTAATAAGTATATTGGCAAATGCTCTCATTTGTACTGTTTGCTTTTGAGTTGCTCAAAATCAAAAATTTGATTGCTGAATCAAAAATTTAAAAATACGAATATGTGGCCCTGAATTAGCCAACTGAGAAATCAACACAGAAGAGATAAAAAAGAACTAAGGCTGATACAGAAGGGAAGAAAGAGTGGAGTGTTTATGTGTGCAGAAGAACTTGATGAAATTTAGAACCAGTGTTTTATATTTCTTCCAGAATGTGTGAAAATTTTCTGGGAGTAATCTCATCACCTCATGAACTGTGCCAGTTTAATTTCCTAAGAGCAGAGAAAGACAGCAAAAACTGTCTTCTGCATCACTCACAAAAATATCCAAACCGAAAAAAATTTCATTAAAAAAAACTGTTAAAAAACAGTTGTAATAGAAAATGTACTTTATTACGAATATCACATAATTTACAAATGTGTGAGCATTTAACAGCAAGAAAATTAATACATAAAGAGATTGTAAATCATGTATTACCCACATAGTAAAGCTCCACAATATTCTTATCAGTTATTAAAAAAAATACCCATTTCAGCCTTAAGTTTGACCAGGGGCCAAACCCTTCTAGGTTGTTTGTTTTTTTTTTTTTTTTTTTAATTAATTAATTACTTTTTAAAAATTAATTCCTTACCTTTTCTCTCTTCTGCACCTTTCTTTCTTACTCTTGTAATATAACACAATACAACAGAATCAAAAGTCCGTCTAAAAATGATCTGTAGGTAAGCAATTAAGAATCTACCTAAACCTAAGATAATGCTTTGCGGCTATAGATGTTCTAATTTCACTTTCTAGTTACCATCATTCTCCAGGCACTACATTTCACATCATGAATGCACAGGTGAGCAGAACTGGACACACAGGAGTATGTACAATATAAAATTACCAGAAATTTCAGGGAGAAATGAGTTGTCTGAATAAATGAGCAGCAAAACACACCCAGATCCTTCTTCTCCCTCACCAGTTACTTCCTCCAGTGCTGGTTTATATAGACATATCACTGTGCTGATGACCCACCAGTGCTGTAACTTCTGATCCAGAGTTACCATTAACCATTATGGTTAAACTCTGCATTTTGAACTCAGACTACCAGTTATGGAGTACTAGGTTGTTCTCCATCAGGAAGATACGATATCTTAGCATTTCTCAGCAATGCTATATTACCCACCATCATGGTCAATACCATCCATGAAAACTTTCAGCTTCAATGGCCCTTGTTTTTCACGGTAAACAGAGGCAATGAGCACAGAGAATAACATCCTGTGAGTAGTATGTACAGAATAGAAATCTTGGGGACAATGAAGGGGAAAAATGATGAGCTGGACAAAAAGAGAAAAATCTTCCCAGCAGCAGAAAGAAAAGCAGAGAAGAAAAGGCAGATTGACTGCAGATATGAGGGGAAAAAAAAACAAAAACTGAAGAAAAGGGTATCAGTATATGAAGAAGAAAATGTGGAAAAGGAAAAGTGCTCACATTAATAGATTACTTTGTCCTTTGCATTAAATCAAAGAACACACAGAGGCCTTGACAGAAACTGTCAGTACACCTCTGCTCTTCAGCAGGCAGAGCAGAGACATCTGCAGAGATGTGTATTTCCTCTATTCGTTTTAATAGAAGCACCAGAATTGTAAATTGACACAGTAAAATGAGTTTCTGAGGTATGTAATCAGCATCACCCCTCAGACGGAACACTTGCCACTCACAGTATCTGTCTTTGTAGCTGGGACATTCTTACTGATGTCTATGTGTCTGCCCTCCATTTCCTTTTGGACTTAAAATCTGACAGGATGTATCAAACATAGCTAATTATTTTTTTCCATTTTCGCTTAAAACTAATAAAAAATGAATGAGAACTTCCATTTTGTAGTGGTTTGAAAGGAAAACAAGTGAGACTTCAAGTCAGAAATACAATTTAATAGGAAGAAAAGAAAGAAAAAGGTAAAATAAAATAAATGCAAAGAAATACAAAAGACCACTGACAGAGTCAGAATACAACCTGACCAGGGTGATGGAAGCAGTCCAGATGAGGTGGTTTTCCTGAAGCAGTGATCCCGTAGAAAGGTCTGGTAGCTCGAGTCCTCTGGGAATCCAGTGGGTAAGCCCCCCGTACTGTCCCAAACCCCAGATTATATCCATGTAAGACTGCTTTGTTCCTCCCCCTGGGCGGAGCATCTCACAATAGGATGTAGGTCCTGCAGGGGGATCCTTGATGAGCCATTAAACAGAGATAACTCCCTCCATGAGTTATCTATGAGTCATGGGCAAGGTGTTGATGGCCCATTAACAGAAGATAACCCTGAGGGAGGGGCCCCCGGGAAGGGCACAGTCCCATGAAGATGGTGATAGAATACTTTGTGCCCAACCCAGGACACATTTTTACAGTCTTGGCATTGGTTTAATTACTACCACAACAGGGTAGAGCACATAGAGGCTTCCCTACTCTTCTTCCTTTAAATTCTTCACTATTCAGGAGCAAGTAAACTGGTGACTGGTATGCCTTTTTGAGAAAAGGCAATGCCACAGGTCTGGCCTTTATCACCCTGAAGGGAGAATAACAGAATTAATTAATTAACAGACTGAATTATAACAGAATTAATTATTATTCAATCACCTAGAAACAGAAACTGTATGTCCGAATGTACCCTTTCCCAGCTTGTTCCTTGCCTGGAACACAGAGTATAAAAACCTGCCATACTTCCTAAACGATAAGCTGATGTTCTTCCATCCTCTTTTCCCATTAATAAACTCACCCCTTCCAGGAGGTCACATAATCTGTTAGACACTGGCTGTAGTAAACAAGCTCTTTTTCAATTCAAGGACCAACAAATTATACTGAGCAAGTTTCATGCAAAGAAATGCAGGCAAATAATCCAATGGATTTGTACTGCATGGACTGGAGAGGCCCAAGTTAAAAGGGATGCTCTTAAACTATTATTTCTACACATTTTTCTGCAGAAAAGGTCCTCAGGCTTTCTTACAGCTTAAAGACATGACCTCTGCTTCCTCTCACAGAAAAGAAGAGGATAAAGAAGACTAAATATAATCCCACTATCATAATGAAGTTAGTTACTTCATGAACATACCGTGACAATAGAAGCTTCATGGAGCACCTGAACAAAGGTAAGGGAACAAGGACTCAGAAGATAACTGTATGTCTAAAGCAGCTGAATACTAGCTATACTAGTGAAGGGTCTACAGTCGTCTCTGCGAAGGACTGGGGTACAAATGGAACCAGTCCAACCAGAGCTCATGAAATGAAAGTAGGCCATGATGGAACATGTGAGATGAATTTTTTTTCTTTAGGTAAGGATATTAAGCCACTATTCCTTAATTATGTTTTTGAAACTGGGTTGGATTCTCACTTTCCAACCAAGCCACTCTTTTTAGCAAGAATATTATCTCAGCTGTATGCTACCAACAACATACTGGTGTAAGAAAAGAACAGTAGTATTTGGCTTCTATGATACTATAACAGGAAAGGAAAACCCTACAGATACTTGAAGTACAGCTGAATCAATTTTACAGAATAGGATAGCTACAATAATTCTGACTCAGGGGACAATTTAGAAACAATTCAGCTGGAATGTTAACTCCAGTGAACTTGGGTGAAAAAATTCCTCATCTTCTCCCACACTGATAATTCAGATAAGTAATTTCAGGAAACAAACAAACAAAAAACAAACAAACAAAACAACCAAAAAAAACTTTCCACCATTATATCAATGGGGCCTGTGATGATTTCCATAGCTGAAATTCATAACCAAACACTAGAAATGTCATTTTCGTACTTACTTTTATCCATGTATCTGAGATTCTATGATTTAAACTTTACAATCCAATGAGAAGCTGAGGAGGGAAAAGTGCAGTTGTTCTTCTGAAAAGAACTCATGGTTCACTGTTACAGGGTCTTGTATCAAGCACTGAAGATAGCTGAAAGAGATTCCTGCCTCCACCATCTTTCTTTTCTCTCCATGCCTTAGCCATTCTTTCCAGCTATGCACTGTGTGTTACCAGTAAAGTTAGTATGACTATTGGCGCTGTCAACTAGATCTCTGAAATAAACAAAACAAAACAAAAACAAAACAAAAAACAAAACAAAACAAAGCAAAAAAAAAACAAAACACAAAACAAAACAAAAAAAAAGACAAAATAAAAATAAATATGTAGAAAAAAAATCAATGATAGTTTAGATTAAAGCCCGCAGAGATTTATTTGCACAAACGGGAAGATGGCAAATAAGTATGCTGGCACAGGCATCAGTACAGGAAGTCTCTTCAGATGGTCTCTTCAGCATCTTTTCAAATTATGCCTGCCAGTATGGCCACAACTATCACGAGGGGGGAGACACTCTGTCAAAAAATTACAATAAACACAAAGATGTAAAAGTAAGAGTGACATTCTGTTCACAGGATGAAAAATAGACAGTGCAGCCTTACTCATAAAACCAAAAGAAAATCCACATAGTACATAAATAAGGCAGTATCAGTCCAATTATCAGTGATCAGGAAAAGCCCAGAAACACACTTATTCCTAGATCCACACATAAATGCTACTGCTTTACTACCAACAGATAAGAAATAAAGGATCAGTCCCTTTGATTTCTTACATGAATCTCAGGGGAAAATTGAGGCTTGGGCTGGAGCACACCCTGACAGAGACCAAACACCCATCCTAACTTCCTTCTGTTATTCCCGTGTGCCGCCCCAGCTTCTTTATCCCAGTTGAGTACTTTTACCTGTCCTGTCTCTTATCTCCTCTACATTCAGGACAAAAGGCTTTTCTCTTCAGCATTCCCAGAAAGTTCATTAAAGTCATGCTCACTCCTATGGGGACCAACAAGAAGTGGGAAGTGTAATAAGAAGCCATGCTTTGCTGTGGACTGCACACAGGGTTAGGTGTACAGACCCTATAGTCTACACACTGGGAACAGTGAGAGTATCCCAGTGGGAGGGGAGAGCAATCCCAACATACTGGCTGCTGAATGAAAAAAAAAAAGTGTCTAATATACAGGTGAAAATTTTCACTCAAAACTTGGACCTACACAGGTGGCTTTTCATGAGAACAGTAAAGTGTTCAAAATACATACCCTGCTTCAAAGGATACAGAAACAGATTTTTGTGAGGAAAAAAAAACCTGCTAATATAATTGATCATATGTAAAACCAGTGTTATATTAAAAACCAAATAAAAAAACCCAAAACTTAATTCTATTCAAAAGCATTTGAAGTTAAAATACATAAAATCAGAGGCAAGCCTGAAGCATGGAAAACTGCAGATCAAAGAACCGTGTACCAGCAAATTGGATCGTATGGTGGCTAGTGTCAAGTGACCTAGCTGCACTGTTTATAAAAACCAGTAAAAACAGTTATGCTTGAAACTAAGGAAATCTAAATACTCCTTTGGATTCCAAAACTATCCATCTTTCTAAGGCAACCTCTAAACAACTCCCTGACACAACCTCCACTCTTTGAAGGCTTCCTTTCTTTCATCTATTATGGCCCAGACTCTCCCTCTCCAAAGGCTGATGAACATATATTCCCAGTTTATTCTTAAAATAGTCTGTGTTCTGGAATGTCTTCAGAGGCCAGCACATCTGTGTGCAGGACTTCTTCTGGAAGACGCTGAGATGCCACTTTCTTTGAATTTATATATCCTATGTGGCTTCCTCCTTAATTATGACCCTGGGGTGCCTAACACATCTCTGGAGCACTGATCTGCGAAACATACAGGAATGCTAGAAAGCAGACATGAAGCACAGCACAGTAAAAAGGCTACCAGAGCTGGTGAGCCAGAGGGATTTTCAGGCTGAGAAAGAGCGAGAAAGGAAAGAATAATTTCTTAAACAAAACAAGAGGCAATTAGATCAAATAGGAGGAAAGTGAGAACAGCCACTGAGGTCAGATTCTGGATCACTATCATTTGGGATTAACAATAGAGGGGGGATTCGTATCAACAAGTAAAGGAGAAGAGAGAGATGCGTGAAATTTGCATTTTGAGCAATCAGACAGATACTGACTTTTGTCATAGGAGAGAGGTAGGAAGGGGGTGGAGGGGTGTTTGTGTCTGGAAACAAGGAGCACCGGTGTGACAATAGTGATGAAATGGATGAAATTAATGCCCTTGCCAAGAGGAGATAAATCTTTCCATGTGGTTTGTACAGACAGACAAGCTATCTGGTCTCCCATAGAGTTCAGAAGCAAGCCCAGCTATCAGTGACATACAGTCCACATACAGCAGGTATGCTGAATAAAACTCTCATGCTGCTGCCAGTCCTCTCCACTCCCTTGGTATTTGGTAGACTTACTGCCTGGCTGAGTCAGAAAGAACAGAATATGGCATGGCAGGATTTCTCACTATTTTTTTTGTCAGTTTGTTTGTTTGGGGT
>VXBN01011585.1:23374-41145 GCA_013397395.1 Sinosuthora webbiana
GCCCCGGCCTCCCGCCGCGGGCTGAGGGAGGTGATGCATGGGGACAGGTACGCCGGAGAGCTTGGGGCCGTGGCCTTCCCCTTCGAAGCCAGGTATGAAACGGGGCGCGGGCCAGAGAGCCGCCCGCGGGGCGGGAGGGGGNCTGCCTTCGCGGCGGCCGAACTTTGCGCTCCGCGGCGGGCAGATTCCTGTATCCCTTTTCCGAGTTGAGAAGAGCTGGTACAAGACGAGTTCGTCCTGTGCGAGCGCCGGTATCCCCGGCAGTCAGGACGTGGCAGCCGCGGCCGCGGGCTCGCCGCGGAGGGCGTCCCGACCCCCGTGTTGGCGGGGCTTGCGGAAGGAGGAGGTGGCAGGGTGTCCCGCACCGGCTGCCAGGCGTGCGGCTGCCTGCGGCGTTACCTGGGGAAGGAGAGCGCCCTGGTGGGGCCAGGGCCACACCTGGACCTGGCTAGATCCACACATCATCACGTCAGAAAATTCTTGGATCCAGTCAGGTTCAGAAACTGCAAGGGAGTAAAACACCTGGCTGTCACTGGATCCCATCGCACTGAAAAATGCCCCCTTTCTACAGTTAGACACATTTATCTTTAAAATGTCCTAATACCACTTTTTCTTAAGGAGTTTATGCTCAGTGTTCTAGGCTTTCCTCGCAATTGTTCTTAAAATACGAGTTGCGTATGTAATGTTTGCAAGGTGAGTGCCCAAAAAATAAACAGTCCTGTTGCATGTTTGGGTGGAAACATCCAAGTACATTCTTTGTAGACAGTAGTTTATTCTACTTGTATTGAAAGGTTAGAAATGAGCTTTTACAGGTACTGAAAGCTTCCTTTTACACATGAGATTTACAAAAACGCAGCTGTGTTTACACTCCAGGCTTTTCATATCAACCAAATCAAAGTAAGACCCGATTATTATTGTGTTTTAAAATGAGTTCCCACTTACCACATTATTGACTCAAAAGTTTAAAGTACATTTCAATGTTCCCACTCATTGCAGGCCTGAATAAGACAGCTGTGTGGTCAATTAAGATAAATAATTTACATGAGAAAACCTGGAAAATGTCACTGGGGTAGCACAAAACATGATGTATAAATATGCAGATACTTAGAAAAACTGAGTACCAACTTCTGTCATGGAGCGTTTAAGCAGCCAGGCAGTACTATTTCCAGCTGGAGGCACTAAAATTTGGGACAAAGATTGCAAGCCAAAATTGAAGTACTACTTTGGAACTACCATTTCGGAACCAAAATTTTTTGCTTTCTTTTTAGTCTTACACGTTTTTTGCTCAAGATGTTTGTATTCCTGTCTGGGCCCCTATAGTGCCAAAATAAGCAACAGTCAGTTGCAGGACACACCTTTCCCCATTTTTTCGTTTGTCAGGCAGGCTGGTCAGTTCAGAGTCTGCCTTTTTGTATTTTGCCTCTCTAAACCCCATTGTCAATTAAGGAAATAGTGTAGTAAGCCTCTGTTGTTTCTTAAGTGTCTATGAAAGTGTCTATATACAACTATGAGATATCAATAATGGATAAATTACAGATTAGGTATACAGATGAGAATGAGAGAAAATAGAGACTATAAGTAATTAAAAACGGGAAAATACTAGGTATATGAATGAAAAAAGAGAAGATGGAGTGTCTAGATAAAGATGGATAAAGGGAGTAAGGTATTAACTTTTGGAGAAAAAGAATCAGGAACAGTTTGGACAGATGAGGTGGACTTGCCCATAGAGAGCTTTTTTCATACATGTGGAAAAGCAGGAAAATATTTGACACAGAACAGGAAATGCAAAAAGAAGATAAGAATGGGGCAATAATCAGCTGGTTATTATTGAGAGACAATTGCAAGCAATTAAAAATTTATTTTGTGTGAGGTGTTGAAAGATATTCTCTTAGCTGAATATGATCTGAAAACAAGAGACACCAATAAACGGAATTTTCTTGTAGAGTTACGCAATAGGCATAATATTTTTGGTTACATTAAATTTATGAGCTCATCTTTAAAAAGAAAATGCAAAAAGCTAAATCAAAATTCCACTGCAGCTGGTCCAAAGAACTGACTTACAAATTTTCCAGAAAAATAACCTATTTAAAAGACTCAAGATAAGAAGTACTGAAACTGTATAAAAGTGAAAGTTGGGTAGTTGCAAACCAGGAGCATTCTGACAACAGCAAATTGCATGGTTTGAGCTGAAGGGAACAGTGGAGAAAGGGGTCTTGTTTCCACTGACCATTCTGTAAATTTTGTATCTGTGGAAAAATGGCATTAAAAGGTACGTTAAATTGATCAGTGGAGACAAGATGGTAGACCCAGATGGAAGGCTCTGAATTGTAAATACTGGCCAACATCCTTTTTCCAAGTTTTGTTATTTAGTGCATTCCTGGTAACGGGAGGAATTTAACTTACTGTTTTTTGATGTTTGTGTGATTTGGAGAATATCCAGTTGATTCTTGAAATACCTCTTAAGTAATTTTCATTGCCATGGCAAACCTGCAAAGGCTTGCTAAATGACTGGACAAGCCAATCAGAAATAGATGGCAGAAGGGGCTGTTAAAAGAGGCCTTGGAATGACCTGCTGGTGAGTAATTGAGAACTCTTTCTCTCGCAGCTTCTGGTAAACTTTTGTTGCTCTCAGACTTCTGTGGTCTTCATATCTTATGAAAATTCAAAGCATTAGCTTCTCTGTTCATTGAAAAGAGGAATTTTCCATTAATTTTTAGGGAACACAGGACAACAGAGAAAGAATCCTCTTTAACTCTATGTTTTTCCAGGCTTCGTGTTCTGTTTCCTGTTTTCTCCAATTTGCTCTGACATAATTCTTGTTTATCTTGTATTTCCTGTATTACCAATGAGAGGCATTGTTATAAATGATCACGAGCCAATTCAAAATCCAAAGATTTATTTAGCAATTTCAAAAATCAATTTTGAAACGTCACAATAAATCAGGACAGCATCGATCGAATGCTGGGTGGACAATCCAGCAGCAGCAAGGGTACTTCTCCGGAGTATTGTCCATGAATTCAGAGTCTCAGGGTAGGAACTTTATACGGTTTTTCTGCCCTGAGGCAAAAGCACGACCTTGTGCAAAAAGCGCAACTGCTGAAATGTCTTTTATTCCTAGAGGGATGTTTTTGAAAGGATTTCCTGAAGAATTGTAAAGAAGTCCAAAAAGAGTCACTGAATTTTCTGTTGGGGCACTTGATGAAATCATCTGTCAGATTTTCCATCGTGATCAATATCAGATCTTTGAGTTGCTGCGAAGATGTGGTCCGCCCGTGATTAATGGGCCATTTTCACGTTATCTCCTCTGTTATGTTGCAAATGTCGTGGTGGCACCTCCAAACTAAAAAAAGACTTTGGAATTCCGGAGATGCCCTCGGACTGCCTCCAAGAATCCAGGTTTTTTTAATTCAAATGTATAATTTTCCACATACAATTTTAATACGCGAATTTTATACAGTACATCTATTACAGGCATGTCTTCTGTGTTTCATTGGACTTTACACAAACGTGTAATATCAGGACTTAAATGCACAGACTTGACTTCTTTCCCCCTTTTCAATGTAGGCTTTTCTGACTTACCCTTGAAGTGCAATTAGTAGTTTCTCTAGCAAGAAAAAGGGTTGCATTTTTCTTTTTGCATGGGTCTTCTAAGACAGTGGTCTGGACTTGCAAGCCCTCTTGGTACTATGATAAGATAGTGTAACATAAAGCAGCCAGGGAGTTGCTCTAAGTTCCATGCCGGATGGAGCAATTTGGGGTTTATTGCATCCCCCAGCACTTTGCTGGCTTGTTTTCTGTTTTGCAGTGGCTACACAAAGCAGACCTTGCCTTGGAGCAGCATACCCGTTTCTGACATTCAGGAAATTTCTTTCACTGTTGGCATCTGTCAAGGGTTAAGCATATCATCTGTGTAGCATTTTGTACAATCACCTTAAATATTGTGACTATTTGCTGTCATCAGGTGCCAGGAGTTTCTTGTTCAGGCAGTAGATTTTCCTTAAAGGTTCAGGAGCACAGGAGAAACAAACAGTTGATAGCCCAAAAGTGATGGAAGAGATAATGATATCTGT
This sequence comes from Sinosuthora webbiana, assembly GCA_013397395.1. NCBI lineage: Eukaryota > Metazoa > Chordata > Aves > Passeriformes > Sylviidae > Sinosuthora > Sinosuthora webbiana. The sequence goes on from VXBN01011585.1 coordinate 27,445, forward strand.
GGTTGCAACAACGGAGAGAAATGCTGCAATAGTAGACTTCAGATTCTGCTCTTCCTTTTTTCTTTCTTAACTCTAAGCAGGAGCTGAGGATGGGTTAGCACTTTTCCACATCACATCTTGCTTTTCCTAATAGTATTCTTCCAGGAATTTTACTTTTCTGATCTCTTTCAGGACTGAGTAGCCTATTCCCTACTTTCACCTTTGCAAGTGACAGACCACTCTATCCCTACAATTTTCTTCCTGCAAGGAATAGACACTATTAGCCAAAAGGCACATAAGTGTGCTGAGCTTGAGCTGTGCCTCAGGAATCATAGTAAGATAAACAGATTTGGTTTCCCAAATAATGTAAATGCTGGTAAGTATTTTGTGGTTTGTTTGTTTGTTTGTTTTAATTGGGAGTGTTGGTTTAAAGCCAGCACATCACACAAAGATTTAGTAAATAATATTTCAAACCTGGTTATTTCAACAGTTCATTTCAAACCTGACATTCCATTGATGTCACAGAGAAGATGTTGTGTAACAAGGTCAATTGACAGAAGGAATGGGAGGAATGGCTGTTTTTCATTTTCCGAATCTGTTCCTGATGGAAGGCAGAAGTAAATTTTGCAAACTAAGTAGTTGAAATTGCAAGACAAGGAAGCAGTTAAGGACAAAAGGAACTTGATTTGAGATAAAAAGCCTAAACTAGGGTTGTTGTCTTCAGCAAAGGAGGGAGTTTGCTGCCAAAATCTCCACCACTTTGCAAGGATGTCTCAAAAAAAGCAAGATGCCTTTGTGCAAAGAAGTTCAAGTACCCCATAATATAGATGGATAATAGAACAAACATGCCTCTTAAGAGCCTGTGTGCTCACAGCATTGTAACAGAGTATACCTTATTGAAATTTGATACCTGTAATAAATTTAATGACGTCCTGAGTACTAAGGATACAAGTATCAGGACAATGGTATTAAAAGAATTAAAGCTAGGTGTACTCTAAGTTGTATGCATATCCAGATTAATATAAAGTGAGGTTACACAAATACACCAGGGAAAACTGAATTTTCTCTTACACATAGGAGGAAAAAGGTGTATTTAGGGGTGGTAGAGAATAACCACCAGTAGACAAATATTTGGAAAATGTAAGTTCTGAAATAAATTTTTTGCAAATGCTCATAATGCCACAGAACTGGTACACCTGAATGTATTAGAGACTACAAAGGGTATAGCATGGTTATTTCTTCATATTTACTAGTAGTTTTCTCATCTCTGCAGTTAAAAATGGGAGGGAGGAGGGAGGGAGAACAGATAGTAAATGTGTAGTACTTAGTACTAGTAAATGTGAGCTTTTCATTAGAAGGAATGGCTTCTGGTTATGCAGGCAATCTAGTAGCATTTGTATGCTTTTACAAAATGAGGGAAAATGATAATCTTGTTTAACAGTATAGTGGTCAAATGATAAATTTTGTGATGATTTTTTTTATTTAAAGCACTTAGGCAAGCATAAACTAAATTGTATTTTCAAGAATAACAATTAGCTGCAAGCCCAATTTACAAATGGCAGTGTTTGTGCAAACTGCTTCTCTCAAACAAAGTGCAGAAGTGGACCAGACGAGGTTACATGGAAGAACTGGAAGAAATCTGTAAAACATGTTAATGTAAATCCATAGTGCATCTTACCTCTGGTATGACAGCAGTCATGTCTGATATGATAATCTCTGACTGACAATGGCTAAAGCTGTAGAAGTGAAGGGCAAAAGAGAAATCACTACAGATGAGTTTGTCCATTGCAGTGCCTTTAAGGAAAACCATCTATGCCCACATTTCCTGGCAGATATATAACCAGTTTTCAAAGGTCTTCAGTAAGGAAGTTCCACAGTGACAATGGAGCTAGTGGTTTTAGTGGTTTCTTACACCCTTTGTCCAGGTGAAGTTGAAACTGTGTTAGTCTTGCTGCAATTCAAAGCTTGTGTTTCTTATTTCTTTATGAATGTAAAGAATAGCAACATCAGATAAGTTGTAGCATTTCCCTTTTCCAGACTTCTATGTTTTCCACCCACTTTCAGTCTTTTCATTTGTTTTAGGTAAGTGAGGCTTTCACTGACCAGTCTTGCTGTTTTACTCTGGGATCCTCATCTTGAGCAAGGAGCTTCCAGAGCATTTCAGATGAGTACAGCATAAGGATTCCTTCAGCTGTCCTCAGGAAAGCATTCCTATTTATGTAACCCATTATGGCATTTGTCTATCCTGTAGCCATATGACATTCTTGACAGAGTTCAGCCTGTGATCTGCTATGGTTCACAGATTGATTCTGCCAAATTCCTAGCTCATTGTTCTCCAGTCTGAATTTATTCAATAGGTTGCTATTTATTAGATGTAGTACTTTGCTTATGCCTTTGCTGAATGTTGTCCTGCCTTTCCAGACTGTGTGTTCCAGTGCCAGTTTGTTTTGAATTCTGTTCCTGCCCCTCATAAAATCTCAGAGATTAAACTAGCATATAATCTCTGAGATTTTATGTATCTTATGTTTAGTAGGTGTCTTTTCTATGCCAGTCTATTCAGGTCATTAATTGAAATACTGACTAAAGCACTTTCAAGAGAGCTCTGGCAAGTAATTGTTTGCTTCCCTGCTGGAATAAATAGATAAATCATAGTCTTGCTTATAAAGTTTTGACCTATTGTTCCATAGTTTAGTTCTGTGCCCTGCTTCAGGAATTGGGTACTATTACTCAATTAGGACTTGAAGATAGAGAATTTTTTTTATTTACATAAATAATATAATAAATATAACAATCTGAAGAATATTGGATTGGACAGAATCATGAGTGACAGGTACCTTAGGATCTTCATAAGTGGATTTTTGACCCCAGTTTTAAACTAGTCTGAAATTAACCAGTTCTAAAAGTGATTTTCCCGCCCCGCCCCCCCAACTTACAGACTAAATTTAGTCACAGTCAGTGTTATGTATCTGCTCTTGTGCTTAAATGGCTCATCTGTCTCCCCAGGACATTTTCAGGGCCAGCCTTTATTTTGCTTCTGTAGCTTCTGGTTGTCTATTAGAAGATAGACTTCCCACTCCTACAGTCGTCATAGTTGCTGTGTTTTCATTGACATCTGTTTGCCTTGACCAGAAATGATGTCTTGCTTGTATACAACCTCCCCACTCCTTTGTACAGTGCCATAAATAATGCTCATTGTCAGGCAAGACATTTCCAGTGTCATATTTGCATGTTTGCATGTTTTATGGCCGTGTTGTGTGGTTGACCAGTATACCTTTCTCTTGTCCTCCAAATAATGAATTGGAAAATCAGTAAGTCAGGAAATACTCATCAACCATATCATGGTTGGTACTCTTCGTCACCTGCCAAATGCAAGGAAGTATGATTAAACATAAGCCTTCTTGCCAAAGATACATACCTTAAGACAGTAAGTGTTTATTTGGCAACATACTGGGCCCAATTCAATTGATATTTGCAGAATGAAAAACTGTTTGGAATGAAACATTGGCAAGTCCAGCAGAATATGAGAACTACAGAATGAAGTCCTGCCAGAACAGCTTGTTATGGACATTCTTGTGGATTACAAGATGTTGCACAATGGAGGTGAGATTGTTAAACACATGTTAATCAGGCAAGATGGAATATACAATTCTAAACAAATTAGGAAAGAAAAAATTGTATGCACAGATTCTTCCAAATAGAAGGAACCTGATCCCAAGCCGGATGGCATACTTTTTAATAAGGGATAGCCATCAGCAAGGGCCCATCTTTGCTGAAGTTACATTTTTTTTTCCTCTTTGATTTTTTCTTTTTAGGATGTTTCTGTGCCAGCAGGGAACAGGCATCACTTAGGTTTATGTTCTGGGGCCAGATTGGAGTTAAGAGATGCTGCAAGTCACAGTTAAAACCTGTGCTATATATTTTATTCAAACTAGAACAAAACCAATGAGTTTTGTGTAAGAGTGCTTAGAAGGCAGTGAAGTGTTACAGAATAGTGCTGTGTGTCTGAAAGCCAAGCCTAGAATTGGATAATTTTTTAGAAATATACAGTTTAATCATGGTAGCATGTAGTGATACTGAAATCAGCTTGAAAGTAAACTTTCTAACACAGTTTAAAGTATTAGAATGCAGGCATTCTGTATTACAGTGCTGGACACCTTTAGAGGATTTTTCCACTAATCCAGTGTGTGTCATGAAACTTCACAACAAGGTATTTATTCCATCACGATCATACATATTCATTACAGTGTACTTTCTAGCTAATACATAAACTTCGCTTTTCCTAGAACCGATTAACAGGCCTCCACCCCTTAAGAGAAGACCTTTAATGGTCCTTGAATATTATCTGAGGGTGTCTCTCGTGGTCGTATTGTAAACCTTTCCTGGAACTTTTCTGAGGGCATATGCAGTTGTTTCTTGTTACATAACTTTGCCACAAAACCTACTAGGTTCCTCATTGTCTTTTTATTCACTGGTTCTGGCTATGTTTAGCATCCTATATGCCTACTTTTACATTCTTCCATCTAATTTGCTAGTTAGTCTTTAAGTTATATTTTGCAACTTCAAGGGAACTGAAAATTTCCATTCTCTGTGTTGACTGTCAGTAGTTTCCCCTCTGGATGAACCTAGAGAATATTTTCTTTTCTTTTATGGAGCCTTTCTTTGCGGAACATATTTACACAGCAACCTGATGTCTTAAAAACAGACAGGAAAGAAAACGCATGCTGTGTCACACCTTTAAAGCCAGCAGTATGACATCTAGGGCTTAGAGAAGTAGATCCCGTAACATTTTTGTTCATCTGAACAGCCCTTATTCAAATAGACCCAAAAAGGATGGAAGGTCATTCTGAGTCCGACAGAAGGTCGGTCTGGACGCCACTATCATAGGCACAGGCAGTGGTTTTAAGTTACTGTCCTGGGCAAGGAAGAGCAAAACAAGCATCCAATGCTTCTCCCTAACACTCCCTTCAGCTGTTTCTGGCTAAGGAGCCCGCCTGAGCTGGATATGGTTTCTGCATTCTTAGAAATTCTCAATGTTTGCTTTATCCAGGTTTTTGTTCAGTCTTTGAAATAAAACTAAAATTTTAGCATCCACAATATTCTGTGGCAAGGATTTTTAAAGTTTGCTACTAGACTGTGTGCTACTACACCTCTCTTTTGCTTGTTAATAACTTTGGTGGATGGATACTGAAAGATGGTGAAAGATGATTTTTGTCCACTCTTACGCCATATATAACTTTGTAGACTTGGAATATTTTCCCCTAAATTATGTTTAGCTAGGCTGAAGGGTCTTAGTTTACTTTGCTATTCCTCATACAACTTCTGTTGTACCATATCTTTCTCCTTTTCCTACTTAGTAACTTTTTCAGGTCTATTACGTCATCTTTGAATGTAGGGGACTAGAGTTACACATACTTAGTGTGACAAAAGCTTGTATTATTCTCATAATGGCATGTACTCTGCTTTATTATTCATATTATAATTAATGTCTAGTATGTCATTTGCTGTGAGGACTTCTATCTGGCTGAATTCCTGTGGATTAGTTAGCCATAACCTTAAGATTGCCCCTCTTTAATGGTATGGTACTGGGCAGCTCTGAACATTCATTTTAGTGTGACATTCAGTTTTTACTTAAGTTAATCTACTTTTATCTGTATTGGATTTCATTTGATATTTTTGTCACTCAGTTTTGCAGGGTCCTTCTGCAGTTCATGCACAGTCAGCTGTTCAGTTTTTACATCTGTCATGGCTGACATCTACACCTCATTGCTCGCTCTTTTTCGCATGCATATTTTTTATAATGAAATAGTGTAGGTTCCAGAAGAGGTTCTGCAGTGGAAGCCAACAGAACTCCATCTGGAATCTCCACTCATTGCAATAAACTAATTGCTATTTAATAAAAAAAATAACAAATTACTCCCAAGCTTTGCTTTCAGTATTTTTTGGTTTTGATTGCTTACTTCTGCAAAGACCTTTTGCAATGGGTTCTTAAATTCTTAAGGCCTATTGGTGAAGGACATTGTCAAAAGCCTTTTGGAAGGTCAGCCAGAGTGTATCTATTTTCCCATCTCTATCTATATGCTTGGCCTCTTTTAAGAACAGTAATAAATTTGTAAGGCAGAATTCTACTCTGTTTAACTATTTTCAAAACAGTGACTTTTTACCCAAGTGTCCATTAATTATCTTATTTCTTAGTTTCTGTTAATTTTTCGAGTAGTTACTTGTAGTGTCATTTCTCATCTCCTTTTAAAAGTTGACATCACATTTGTCATGCAGCTGTTCTGAAAAGTGAAAACTCTTTTTAAAATGAGATTTTCAATTACTTTAATTTACTGAGTGTTTTTATTCAGTTATTCCACCCATATTCCTTCAAAATTGTGAACTGCAGAATGTCAACTATTGTATCTTGAGTAACTGAGCTGAGCTGAACTGAAGCAAACAAATCAATCAAACACTAAACTTCGAAAAAAATCTGATGCTTTTGTGAGCATGCTGCAGTCCAATGAGCCAAGCATAAATGAACAGCTTTAAGATGGGCAAGTTCTCCTATCCCTCTTGGAAAATCTTAAACCCCTTCCCTGCAGGACTGGGCTGCAGATTAAGTTGTTTTCTCATGAGCAACCAAGCCCCATCTTGCACAACTGGTAGTTTTACCAGTGGGGTGTAGAGTGAAACTAATGCAGATACCTACAGAGTGGTCTTATAGCTCAGATTGGCTTCTTTCATTTTAAAAGTATTATACTCCATGAAATATTCAGTAGCAGTTTATAAAAATCTCAGTCTCTTAGTAAGGACATTGGAAAGCACAACATTAATAGGATCTTATTCGTACCTAATTGAAATAGAAGTTAACTCACAGAGGATACATGTATGACAGTATCTGGAATTGCTTTGACACTTCTGACATGTGCTCATCACTGCATCATTGTCATTATTCTCTTCAGCCTGTCCGATCAGGCTGAATGTTTGCATCAGCTTGGAGTAGTTTAAATTTCCATTGTCAGTGGACAACACACCCCTACCCACAATGAATTTTGGATCTGTGCGTGATGAGGGTAGCCAACTGACAGATCACAAAACCATCATCTGGGAAAACTGGTAGCTGAAATTAACAGAGATGCGGAGCTTTGTTTTCTATGAGAGGTATTCCATGACCCAAAAGGGCCTTGGACTGTGTCGGCATCAATAAATGGTTTTACCATTGCAACAGACTGCTCTTTTTGAAGCTTTCTTGTATATAAATGCCATTCCAATTGTGTGAAATTTGAGCAAATTCCATTTCTTGCCTGGCAAATAGGAATATTAATTGGACAAACATAACTGCACAGTGAGCAGTTCTACTGGTGCCTGAAATTTGTACAGTTTTTCTGATGTTTCTTATCTTGTAGGAATCTGAAACAATGTTTCAAAATAGAAATGAAAATCCATTTGTAAAGAAGAGTACATAGTTTTTCTAATGCACTACTGTCATTCTAACTGACTATCTTTTGCCTGTTTCAGTATTTTGGTGTATTTAATATCAATTAAACAAATGTACAGTAGAGAAACTTCTATCCTTTCTCCAAGAAAATACAGATGTTGGCATTCTCTCAACCCTGAGGTTTTAAGATTCTGCCCTCCAAATGATAAGATCACCAAGGAATGTACTTTATATGTATGAAATATATATATACTAGGAGCTGTAACTTGTTTATCATTAGTTTTAGTAAATTTAAGTGTTTTGTAATGAATTGAGTATCAGATCTCTCTGGCTTTTCTCTCTGGCTAGTCTGAATTGATTTAGAAGCTTGAGTTAGTTCTTAACTTAATGAGATTAACTACACTTAATCTAAAATGTAGGCCTTGCTGGGGTCTAGGTTAAAAAAGGATTAAGTGCTTCTTCCTTAAATTCTTATTGTAGTTACCATTAAACACGACGGAAGATTCCAGTGAATCTAGTGAAAGCTTAATTGAATCTTCTAGCACTTTGAAAAATGGTACAGCAAGAGAGACCTGTGTATATATGAATTAATGTCACTTTCTTGTGTAATTTTTTTGCGTGTTTATTTTATTATTGTTTTAATTGCAAATGGCAACTTTACGTGGAATATTGCAAGACTGTGCTAGACATATTCTATGCTAGAATAGAGTCCCTTGGTGTACTGTTATACTTCTCAAATCCTCACTAAATGTTAGTTATGATTATGCAACTGTTTCATTTCTTACTGTGTTTGAATGCTACATGATGGAAATATCTTTTTGGTCTCATCTGCTTCCTTACTTGCTTTTTCTTTTAGTGTATCTTTAGATGCTGTCAAAGAGAGTCTTTTTGTTTTCATATTTTTAAACTGTTAAATGAAGAGGTGTTGCTCTAGTCTTATCTTTATACAGTGAGATAAATAAAGAATACTGACAAACCTTACTTTTACAAAAAAAAAAAAAAAAAAGTATAAACTTTTGTGCAGCTCTAGCATTAACTAGGTAAAATATATTAATGTGTCAGTAACCTGGGGTTCTGGAACAGTTGCATGCTTCTCTGTATTTGGTTAAACATGTTGTACAGAGTGGAAGATATCAGATTTCGCTAGAGTACAAAATTGAGGAAGTGTGATCTAGGTTAACTGTATAAGAGGGTTGGATTTAGTGCCTACACACCCCACATAGATGAACTTAACTTAGTCTTAGATATTCCCATGAGTCACTTCTTTATAACTCTTCGGTAAATTATATTGGTAATGGCAGAGGAAATTGCTTAAATCAAGTCTCATGAGAAAGTCAGTAAAATGAAAACATTGTACTTCCTATGACCAGTAAGAGCTGAATTCAGATTTGTAAGACAAAGTACAGCATGAAAAGGTTTATTGCTGGCAATATAAATGTTCGCTGTAAACAGTATGACTAGTGTAAGTCACCACATTAGTCGTTTTGAATGGTATAAATTCCCTTGCTATTAATGTGCTTAGGAGTTTTATATTAATGTTTAAACAACTGGATGCAGATATAACAGTATTTCTACTGTTGTAGAGGAACTACCCAGTTCTTAAATCTTTTACTCATACAAGTAACCCCATTAGATTTGACTGCTTTTGATTTATGCCTCTGAAATTCATTAGTTTCAACAGTTATTTCTGACTTGCACTTTTGTAAGTGAGAAGGCACTTGATCTCATGGGGCTGGGTAGATGTTTACAGGTTTCAAGACAGGGATGATGCTTATTAAATATTTCAGAATCAAGATTTAAAAGGAAATGAATATGCACATTGTTTGTTGTGACACTTTTCTTGCAGTAGTTTGTTAAAAAAAAAAACCTCTTAACTAACTTTTGTACTGTTTCATGAATGAAGTAGCCTGGTCAAAACTTTGTCAAGCCTTGTTCTTTATCATAATTACTTTATTATAATTACATATATGATAGCACAAGTGAAGAAACATTAAAAAGCAACCATAGTCTTAAAGACCTGGTGTAGCTAATAATGTATGGTATATAGCAGTCCTGTTTGCTACTTCAACAAACATTCATGACACTGTATGAGCATGCATCCTCATTTTACATTTGTTTTGTGATGCAACATGAAATAAGTAGTGAATAAAATAGAGTCAAAGCTCATTTCAGTTGATGGAGTATATAATTTAGACATTTTAAATTACAGATTGGGTTAGGAAAGGGAAAAAAAAAAAGATTTGAGAAAGCAGTGGCAATTTAGTCAGCTCCTCAAAATTAAAGGTTAAAGGTATTTGTTTCCTTTCTGATAGCTTCATCAAAATGTAGACTGTGGTACTGAAACAAACATTACTGTATTGTATAAAAGCTTCTTTGCAGATAAAAAATATGTTTGTTATGGCTTGAACTTGCATTTGCATGACTGCATTGAAGTCACTTTAAGTACTGCAGCGGTTACTTTTGTTTGTTCAGCATAATATAAATATGCTTTGTTGCACTCATTCTTACTTGCAGAAGCAAGGTGGTGACTCACTGGGCTTCCCAAAAAGGGGCATAAACTAACAGTTTATATTGTGCTGTTTTTTGTATTGGAAAGAAATGATAGAAAAGATGAATGAGAACGAAGGAAGTAATTGATTTCCTTTTGAGCATTTTCATGAAAAACGTAATGTTGCCCTGGAACTGCAAGCCCATGGTCACAGGTTTGCTGTGTAATATTGCATTTGGCAGGGACATGAGCTTTCCAGTTGCTACAGTGCTCACAAGGCAAAAATCACAGTTGCAGTTATTAATGCCTGTAATTACTGTACTTGAATTTTAACATTTCACATGACAAATGTGGAAATGGCTTTCTTCACCATCTCCCCCCAAAGTGTTTTAGGCTAATATATCTGTTGGAGCCTACACTTCATATAAACCCCTCTACCACTGCCTGTCCAATAATTAAGGACCTGTGTTCATTAATTCTTAGCTAATTTTTTTAACATGTGACATTTAATAGTCACAACCTGTTTATCAGTTCTAGAGAAGAGGTGGATGAAACCCTTACTGACCTTCAAAGAAATTTTTCAAGTACTATAGTGACATTTTTTTTTTTTTTCAATTTAATGCTTGAACAATCAAAAGTGTCCAGATATCTTCAGTTTCTCACTTTTAATTCATTCTTAACATCACTCAGGGCATATTTGTATGTCCACATCTGTAAGGAAGTTGTACCATATAGCAAGTATTCAAAGGGTGCTAATACACAGCACAGCTCAGGTATTGTCCTCCCATAAAGACTGATGCATGTTCTTCTCAGAGCTGCAGCTGCAACAGAGGAGGATAGGGGTCAAGCTCAAGCCCTGCTTCTGTCATAACTTTTGCAAGGAATATGTATTTACTCTGGTCTCCTGTTATCTGTGGCATGTAAGGCTTCGCTGCTCATCCATGGAGCACTCACCTCCTACATCATTTTCACAGGGTCTTTATTCAGGCAGCCTTTCCTTGGCTTTACTTACCTGATGGGTGTCTCTGGGATTTCTCTTTTTATGATTTGGCTTCAGTATTCCTTTTTTACCTGCACTTTTAGGATCAGCACCATTTTTAATTAAATCTGATCAAAGTATATTTTTATTTTAAAAAAATCGGTTAACCTTTCCCACTTTTCAGAACTCAGTAAGGCAGAGAGTTCATAATTTAAGTAACAACAGGATTTACACAAACATATAATCTAAAAAAAGATACCACAGTCCTGTTTGGAATGTTTGTTCCTCCTGTATAGTAGTGTAGATTCAATTAATAAATATTAGTACGATCTAGCATGTATTAGAATTAAGGCTATGATACAGTTTGAATTTATTCTTTCTAATACCTAAATTAATCTTACCTGCTGATTCGTACTAAAACTTGCTTGTGATAGAAACTTCTTGGGTTTTTTAATGATGTAAAACACTTTATATTGCTATTTGGTTGTTAGGGTTTTTTCTCTTTATTTTTTGAAGTAATTCCATGTGTTAAATAAGGTTACCAAGAGAGCACCAAAGGACTGTAATTTCAAAAAGTAGAATTTCATTTGTCAATATTCGTTTTAAAATACAACTGTACAAAGTAACCTTTATGCAGAAAGTGTGATGTAGGAAGCTTTTTCAAGTTCACCTCAACTTTTAAAAGTTATGGATCAGTTAGGAGTCTCAGAGGAAACATAATTTGGTTTATGTTGCTGAATGTATTTTATAATATATTTCCAATAGAGCATTGCTCTATATAGAAAAGTAGAATTTGGATTTTTAAAAGTAGTTTAGAATAAAGTGAACTAGGAATTTAGAAATCCACATTTAAATGTAGCTTTAAGATTTAATTAAATTAAATTTTAGAATTGAGACTATAAATAGGCTTAAGTTATATTCTGTAATGCCGTAGAAAGCCTGGAAAAGTAAAGCCATGAGAAAAACTACTTTTATAGAGGTAATCTAAGATCCAATATACCAACTGTCCTGATTTGACACAATTTAAAGAGGTGGGCACTCTGTAATGAGTAACATCCCCTTTGATTCCAGCCAATGCCTTTCCACAGTAAGGAATGAGATGTGAGTAGAAACAAGTGAAAAAATAACAGTTTAGTAACAGAATGCCAACAGGCAAGGGAAAAAAAAAAGTAAGTAGCTGCTAGAATGCAAACTGCTAAATTTCACAACCTCCAGGAAATGAAGATAGGCACCAATGCTGGAAATGCCCTTTTGCAAGACATTGCGAGCTGGAGGCAGCCACATGGCTGGAGGACAAGGGGAAGATGATGTCACACCTTCCCTTCCAAGGTGGCACCCTCCAGACAACCACGTCTTTCCCTCTGGAGCAGGAAGCCAACAGACTTGAACTGGCTTGACCAGCAGGCACCCACAGAACTCGACCAAAGGCAGCTCAAAACTGGCAAATGCAGCCTCTCTGAGATGTGCAAAACCAAAAGTTAAAAGAGAATCCTAAAAGGGAAGACAAAACCTTTTCCTGAGCAAAGACCAAAGAGCCCACAAAGCAAATAACACACAGCAAAGAACAGGAGAGAGGATTTTAAAAATGCCCATGACAGCATTCCCAAACACAAACAGAGCATACCTGCCTGTAGGATCTTACAATAACAATTTTTGGGAACAAATAGATATGGAATACAATAAAACTGTAAAAAATCTCAGATCTGGTACGGAATTAGAATTATATCAAAAAATTAGAACTGGCCTCAGAATATCAATGTGTTTTAATGCTACTGACAAAAGCATATGAAAATTAAAAGTGGAGTTTGTTTTTCAGTTGAAAGAATTAATGTGGTACTTTATTTTTAAAACAAAGTACAGCAGCATGTAAGCAACAGGAGTGATAATATCTTAAAGAGCATAAGGCCAAGCTCCTTTATTTTAAGGGCTGTTATTAATTTTCGGCATTAGCTATTTAAAAAGCCAGACTAGCTCAAGGCAAGTGCCCAGACAAAATTTCTCCATTCAAATAACTAAAACATAAATGAAAAATAAAAAAAAAAAAGGCTAGAATGGTGTATTTTAATTCAGTAAGGTGATATGCTTTCCTCTCTATTTAAAATGAGCAAGAAGGAATGCCAGTGGTTAAATGGTAAAGTGTTGCGTTCCCACCATGTTAAAGAGGTGCAGCATGATTTACTTCTATGGAATTGTGATGTTTCTGCTGGAATAGCCTTCGTTCTCTGTTTTGCAGTTTTCTTTATTTTTCATATGCAGGTGGTTTAGAAGGGAATCTTAATTCTTCCAGCTGAACTATCCTGTCCTCCAAACTGAAGGTTCAATAAACTGGGCAAGAGCTCCTGCCTACAGCATGGGCTTTTTTCCTTCTAGGAGGCTCAAAAAATTCATCAGGCAGAAGAGGTGTGTTTAAGGCCAAGCCCAACTTGTTCACTATTCAGGAGCAGCAACACTTTGCAGACATCAGTTCCATTTAAAACAAACCTGAAGAAAAGGGAATGTTATAAATGATAAGCCGAATCTGTGAATTAAAAATATTAATAACAAATTTATTAATAAAAACAAAAAAAATCAAGAATTTGAGAAATAGAAAAACCCCAATAAAACCACAACCAAAACTCAGTTCCGATCCTGGGAATCGGCGCTGGGTGAACCGAAGATCCTGCCCCTATGGCACAGAATCCCCCTTTGGTTCACAAATTCAGAGCGTGCAGGGCCCCATTTTTATACAGTTTTTGGGCTTGTGCAACCGATTACTTCGTCGGTTCTTTGTGTAATATGGTCCTCGATTCATATTCTTATGGTTTCCTTTTTGGATGTGAATTCGGTGAATAGTTTTTC
>VXBN01011586.1:0-11636 GCA_013397395.1 Sinosuthora webbiana
TCAGCCCCACCAGGAACACCCTGCTGCAGTCCCTGGCTTGTTCTGAAAGCAGGAATATCCCACCTCAGCTCAGTGCCAGAGGTGCAGGGGAAGCAGAGGCAGGAACAGGCAGGATCCCAGAGATGTCCATGTGCTCCAAGGGCTGCACATTCAGCTCCTCAGGATGGGGCTGGAGCCGTGTAACAAAAGGTTTTCCTCTGCAGGAGTCAGCAATTTGCCTGTGATGGAAGAGCAATGGGCAGCACCTGTGCCCCAGGACCTGTGAGAGCTGTACCTGCACAAACACTTCACAAAAACACCACTGCTATTTAAAAACCAAACCAAAAACCCTTCAGGATTTACGGCAACGAGGGGAACTGCTCGTTAAAGAGTTCTTGTGTGATGTGGTCTTGTCTTTCTTTCCTTCCTGGAAAATGCCAGGTGATCTTTTCACAAGATATTTGTGAAAAGCAGAACAACAGGAACCACAGGTAAAAATCTAAGAGGAAAAAAAACAAAAACAAAACAAACAAACAAACAAAAAACCCCAAACAGACAGGGAGCAGGGGATCCTTTTTACAAATTCTTACACCTATGAATGTATGCATGAAATGTTCAGCCTGATCTCTGAATGTGCCCTAGCATGGGAAATAAAAACCCAGGCAGAAAGCAGGATCCCTCTGTGGCAAAACTGAACTGCACATGTTCAGAGAAAACCTCATTTGTTACACGGTGAAAGAACAGTCTAGACCCAGATATTGAAATACAAACCTGCTGCAATCCACCTGAACTTTCCTGCCTCTAGTTCTGCTCTTGCCACTTACAGCTCTTCAAAAGCAGAAGGCAAAGGCAGAGAAGGGATAAAAGTGCCACTGACTGGGGATGTTTTGTGCTCCCCCAGCGTGGAAAGCCGTGGTGAGGAGGGCAGGGAAAGCAAGAGGCATTCTGCAAATCCTTCCACACCCACTGACTTACCCAACCTCTGCAGCTGCTGCTGCCCAGGAAAACGTGGGGAAATGGGAAGGCAGGGGAGCCTCTCCTCCTGCCTCTGGCCCTCTGGGCCCTGGGTTGTCCTCCTGGCTTTGTTTGCTTCTTTGCTTCGCCTGCTGCAGTCACTGGTGGGTACAGGAGTGCAGGAAAACCGGGTGGGGGCAACTCCTTGGATAACCAGGTTCCTGCAGCCACAGGATAACTCGAGCCAGAAGGAGCCCCTGGACAGCATCTCATGCTTGAAGCTGTGCCCTTCAAAATCCCGAGGCTGAGAACCCAGCCAAGGAGCATTTCCACCACCAAAAATCCCCCCAGGTTTTCCTTAGGGGGGTTAACTCCTGCTCCCCCAAGGAGGGCTTTGAGGAGAGCCCAGAAATGCACAGCATTTCCCTGCTGGGATGGATTTGACAGGAGTCCACACAGAAGAACTGGAATTATCATTGCAGGGCTCTGCAGGGCTGCCACTCAAAGGGCAAAGGCAAAGCAGAACAAACAAACGAGCCCTTCAATAATGCATCAGGAGGGAAACACAGGGGGGGGACAGGCAGCAGGGCTGGTTTCTCTCAGAGACTGCTGGAGTTCTCATTCACAGGACATGGAAAATAATTAGCTGGGCAAATATAATTTCAGCACGTTACTGATTAATTTACAGAACCATTAGGCTTTTGTATAAACCCGTGGTAAGATTGTGTCTGCAGCGAGGATTCGGTGTTGGTGCATTCTTGGAGGGATTAAATTTAAGTGCCTTATCTTGCTCAAAACCATCTCTGGAAGGAAGTGTGGGGAAATCTTATTTAACGTTATGAATTGCATCTGCTCGTTTATAATTAAAACACAGGGAAGGGGCAAGTCAGGAATCTCATTATTTGTTCTCCTCTCTTCAAACATGTCATTTCATCGTGGGGAAATATCAGAAATGCCTGTGAGTGGCTGATCACAGCTCCCTGTCAGCCACAGGGTCCTATGAGTGTGTTAGAAAACAAAGATGTGCAGGCAGAATTTGACTTTTCCTTTCCTCCTTTCCCCCCACGTTAATACCCCCGAAGTCAGTTCCCAATTTTCTGTACAACCTGTGTGTTTTCCTCCTCGCTTCTCCCAGCTCTGCCCTCCTCCTCTTGCTCCTCTCCAGAGCAGGTGAGAGCTGCAGGCACTTCTGTTCTGTGCGTTTGCACCTCAAATGCCCTAAAATCGGATGGATACAAATCTTGCCCAAGCCCATGTGGTGAAAAATTTCACATCTCCGGACAAAACCCGACATTCGTGGCCCTTCTGCTGCAGGTTACAGCACCACATTACATTTCCTTTTCTTTTCTAACAGCTCCCCGGGCTTTTGTATTCAGCATTCCTGACATTCCTGCTGTGCAGGGCTGGCTCCCAGCACTCCCACAAGTGTGACAGGACACTTCATTAAAGATAAAAACCACTGGGCAAGGCTCCTGCTCCGGCCCGGGTTCCTCAATGACTGCAGCAGGATTTCACGGGTGGGAATTAGAGCAGAACTCCACATTTACCTGCTCGCCCAGGCCCTGCACTGAGAGCTCAGCAGGGAAAATCCAGGCAGGAAAATCCAGGCAGGGCAGAGAATGGATGGAAGCTGCTACCCCTAAAATCACTTTCCTCGGCAGATTAAAAAAAAAATAAATAATTTCCCTATTGGTGAAATGCCTCAGGCAAAATCCAAAGTGTTGGCTTCTATCATGAAATTAAAGATCAAAAGGGTAATGGCTGGGAAACCTGTCCACACCCATGGTTACTCTCATCTGTCCTGGTTTTCCATCCCTACATCTATGTAATACAACGATTTCTATATTTATATTTCCTATAAAACATGCCTGTAAATAAACACCTTTGTGAGCCAGGAGTGGTTAACCCACCACTCGCCCTCTGCAGGAAAGCAGGGACAGGGAATTGTCCCTGTGGAAAATCAGCCAGGCCAGGTTCCTTCCCACGGTGGCTCCCGCAGATTTTTGTGCAGCTGCAAGGACAACAAACAAAGGGATGTGCTGGAGAGGGGCGTGAGGAGCACGGGGAGGGAAAGCCCAGCCCTTCTCTTCCCTCCCCTGCAGTGCCCCAAATAATCCTTATCTAAATATTTTCTTCTGAGGCTGCCGTTGCCTCTTATCTTGTATTTGATCTTAATCTTCCTCTGTTTGGCTTGTACCAGCCTCTGGCCTCCTCACGTTGAAGGATTTTCTGTCTGCAGAAATTTCCCATTAGGAGTCAAGGGGGGGGAAAAAAAAACCGTGTTTCTGTGGATAAATTATCACATAGGATCCAACATTATGTGTAGGAGGGGAAAAAATGAAAGAGAAGGCCATGTTAGCACGAATTCATTTTCCTAAAGCTGAAAGCAAAACGACATCATTCCTTTTGTGCTCGGTGCTGTTTTTCCATGGGCTGCAGCAGGATGGAATGACACCAGTCCCCAGCCCTGCAGGCTCCAGGCTCTCTCCGTGTGTGCCTCCAGCTCCCATCAGCAGCCCCGGGCTCCCGGGGAGGGAACGTTCACTTCATCACTTCACCACAAACTGGAGAGTCAACAGCAGCTCTAGTGCTGCCAAATTACTCCCCCCTCACAAAAGCAGCTGTGAAAGAACATTATCATTACAGATCTCAACCAGGCTGCTTTTTTTTTGTTGTGCTTGTTGTTACAAATTCCCATCTAAGGCTGTTGATGAATATTAATTCCCCTTATCCCAAAACACCACCAGAACGTGCAGTCAATCATGAATTCCTCATCATCAGGACCTCATGTCTGCAGCCTTCCAGGACCTGCGAGAAAAAATGGAGAGAGACTGTTTACAAGGGGCTTGGAGGAGCGGGATGCAGGGAATGGCTGCACAAGGAAAGAGAGAAGGTTTTGATGGGATATTGGGAAGGAATCCCTCCCTGGGAGGGTGCTGAGGCCCTGGCACGGGGTGCTGGAGAAGCTGTGGCTGCCCCTGGATCCCTGTCCAAGGGCGGGTTGGAGCAGCCTGGGACAGTGGGAGGTGTCCCTGTCCATGGCAGGGGCTGGGATGGGATGAGCTCCAGGGTCCCTTCCAGCCCAACCCACGTTTGTGTTGGAGCAAAGGCAGCAATTATTGCCCTGAAATACCTGCGAAAGCCGCGCTAAATATCCCCCAGAACGGTGAGTCCTCGGGCTTTGATTTCCAGCAATCCGGCCTCGCTGTCCCGGCGTGTCACTTTGCAGAGACCTCCTCCCGCTCAGGAGGGTCACTCCAGGCTGCCTCAGCCCTTCCCAAATGCCTCAGCCCTTCCCAAACGAGGGCACCGGGGCCGGGCACAGCTGGGGAGAGACAAATCCCGCTCTGATGAATCCTGTTCCCGCATTCCCTGTGGCACAGCAGCCAAACAAAGGCGCTCAGGGTGCTCCAGGCTGCTCAGGGGTTTGATCAGCCCGGAGCTCCCCGGGCTGAGCAGGGCTGCGGGCAGAGCCAGGCTGGGAATCGGGCAGGAATGGCCCTCGGGTATCCCGGTGTGTCCCGCATCAGAGAGGGATGCTGAACACCTGAGCTCAGGGGAAATTCCTTTTAGAGTGTGATGAAAACTGTCCCTGCTCTCTCTGGAGCCACCCTCTAGAGGCTGCTCTTTGGGAATTCTCTCTAGAATTCATCCTTCAGAGGCTGCTCTTTGGGAATTCCCTCTGGGAGCCATCCAGCAGCATCCCTGGACAGCAGCACCCTCTCCCTGCTCTGTTTGGCACAGAGCTCCAGCACGTGGGAAGAGGAATTCCCACCCAGGCCATCAAAGAGCTGCCCTGGCAGCTCCTGTCCCCAGCACCCAAATTGTCACCTCTTACACCTCCCACTGTCCCAGGCTGCTCCAAGCCCCAGTGTCCAGCCTGGCCTTGGGATCCAGGGGATCCAGGGGCAGCCACAGCTGCTCTGGGAATCTGGGGACAGGCAGGACAGGCCCTTCTCCAGCCTCACCCTTCCCACACCAGCGGCACCAGGGACACTGGGCACAGCTGGGGCTCCCTCCCTGCTCTCCTGGACAGCTGGAGCCAGGAAAATTCCTCCCTCTGCAGCCCCAGGGGCCGAGGAGCATCGTGTGCCAACCCTGCCCAGCAAATGCCAGGAGAGAATGTGGGCTGGGAATGTTCTATGGGATCTCAGGGGTGTTTGTTCCCTGGGATCTCAGGGGTGCTCTCTGGGATCTCAGGGGGTGTTCTCTGGGATCTCAGGGGATGTTCTCTGGGATCTCAGGGATGTTCTCTGGGATCTCAGGGGATGTTCCCTGAGATCTCAGGGATGTTCTCTGGGATCTCAGGGGTGCTCTCTGGGATCTCAGGGATCCAACAGGACCATCGGCAGAGGATGGAAACGGAGCCTCTTTCAGCACAAAGAGGGATTTCCGGGGAGGAAATCCCTGGGAAGGGATCAATGGGGGTTTGGGAGCAGGGAGGATGCCCAGGGAGCAGTTGGATCAGCCCCAGGCAGGGCAGAGGGAGACAAAACAGGCATTAACATCCCAAAGCACAGCTGGGGACTCAGTCACCGCGCTCCCCAGACTGCGGGTGCCACCAGCACGGAGCCGGCCCTGGGCAGGGCAAACACACCCAAACAGCCACACACAGGGAGGCCCCAGCTCCTGCAGGAGGGGACGGGGTCACCCCCAAATTCCCACTCCCGCTGGGGGAGGCACACACTGTGCAGCCCCTGCGCCCGCCACGTTAAAAAGAAACCAACCCACCCCTGAAAACCCTGGCAAAAACAAACCCAACCCAAACCAAACGAGCAAAACAAAACAAACAAAAACCCCAAACAAACAATGAGGAAATATTTACCCCTGGAGAAAACCCAGAAATGCAGGAATTTCCAAGGGGAGCAGAGAAAAAGAGGCAGTGAAGGGGGGAGGCCAGGATATGGGTGGGAATGGCACCCAGGGGATGATGGCACCCAGGGGATGAATATCACACCACGGTGGGTGACACGGGCTATTCCAGGCTGGCAAGGGGCGGTGAGGAGCCATCCCTCAGCTGCACAGGGACACCCCTGCCATCCCCTTTCCCTGGGAGCTGCTGCTGAGGCAGAGGCAGCTCCCTGCCGCCAGCTGAGCCCTGGGCACTGGTGGAACTCTCATTTCCATCCAAACATTTCCCTGCAGCTCCCCGGGGGCTCCTTTCATACCCCGTGGCTCTCACTGGGAGCTGAGGTGGTTTCCAGCAGCTGCTTCACACACAGGAACAGCAGGCTGGGAACTTCAGGGCTGAGCTCTAACTTCCACTGCAGCTCCATGCCAGGGCTCCTGCAGGAAAAGGTGGAGCTGGGGAGTTTTGGGCCCCAGGATTTTGAGGGTTTTAAACCCAAGAGCTCACAAATGCTGGGGCCCAGCTTTTACCCATTCCCTCCTTTGGATGCTCTCTAACAGCTCTTGTAATTCTTCCTACACCCAGTTTTTGCAGCAGGGAACTGCAGACAAGTGAATAAACCCGACAGAAAACACAGGGGGAAAACGATTTCAGTGCTTATCTCGGGCCAGAGAACCCTTAAAAACTCTTGTGGCTTGAACCAAGCGCTGGGCAGGAGCAGCAGAGGTGGTGGCCTGCCATGGAACCCTGTCAGGGCAGCCCAACAGCACCCTGTCCCTCCCAGCCCTGCACACTGTTTCAATGTTTTATCTCCTCCCTGAACTCAGGATTATGTATTAGGAGAAGGAAGGATCGGGAAGATTGTTTTCCTGTGCCCCTGTTAAGCTGCTCTCTCTCTCTGCAGCCTGGTGCCCATATGGGCTGTTAATAATGCAGCACCATAATTTAACAGGGTTTGCCTCCAGATCAATCCCAAAGTAGGCATGGGCAGGGATAATGCTGCCTTAATAGGATGGGCCTGGCCCAGAGGGAACCAGCCAGCAAATCAGACCATAAACCTGGAAAGGTGGGACAAAAACACACACTCTCTCAACCACTTTAATAATAATAACAATAATAATAATAATAACAATAATAATAATAGTATTTTTAAGAATTATTCTCTTGAGATCACATCCCATCAGCCTGAATGAAAAAAGGATTAGGTCTTATTATACTCCAGCAGTTCCAGCAAGGTGCAAAGTTTTAATTGGAATGACAAAGGGATTTTTTTAAATTTTTTTTTAACTTTTAGAAGGAAGTTTGTGATTTTGTCCTAATGGATTCTGGGAAGAGGTTTTTAAAAGAAGAGATCTGCTGGTTCTATCGGTTCAGATGGACATTTCCATCCACCCCACGTGTCTGTTGGCTCAGAATACACCTGCACCTGCACAGGTGAGTGGCAGCAGCCCCGCAGCCCAAGGCTGGGCCCTGAGCAATGCCAGGAGCAGCCCAGCCCTGCCCTGCTGCCCCAGTTGCTGCACTGATTGCACGGCATCCCATGGCAAACCCACATCAGCCAGCCCCAGGGAGGCTCAGCTTTGGGCTAAGGATTAATTTCAGGGTTTTTGTGCGACGCAGGCAAATCTCCTTTGGCTTTTGCAGAACGTTCCCAGGTCTGAGGGAATTTACTGCGCCAAAAGCCGCTTTTCCCCACGCTTAGAGGGGGGACAAGAACATTATGAAGCATAATTCTTCATGATCTACTCAGTGCTGGCGTGCCCCAGTTCCACCAGATCCTGGAGACTGTAACCTCACAGTTCTACCACTGCCAGGGGTTACATTTATTGCTGTTTCCAACCTCCCTGAAAAGGATTCTCCGCTTTTTTTGTTGTTGTTGTTCTTTCAAAGAGTTTCTTCTAAAAGAAGAAGTAGCCACACTGACGGCCAGAGAAGGATGTGGGCTCCCACAAAGGATTTTCACCCCTGCTGACTCTTCAGGTGTTACTTTTTCTGGGATACTTTGACCTGCTGGACCAGAAGGACTTTGGGAACGTCTTTGCTGCAGACACTGACGTTTTTGGCAAAGAACAGCAAAGGGGTGTTTTAAAAGCACCCACAAACCCCAGAGGGGTTCTCCCGTGGGACTGCAGCCCAGGGAGGTTCCCTCTGCTCCCCCCTAAGGCAGAACCATCCAGTCTGGGCAGTCCTCCCCCAGGCTGACCCCAAACCCCAGAGCAGGGGACAAACAGGCTGCTCTGCTCCCTCCTGCTCCTCCAGTGAGCCCAGCCAGGAGATCTCCCTCCCTCCCTCCGGGAATCCCTCCCTGCCTCCTTCCTGTCTGCACCACCTGCCCCCAGCATTTCCTTAGGAAGGGCGTCTGGGAGATGTTTTGTCAGCCACCTTTCCTTTCCCAAGCCAGGTCCCAGAGTCTGGCCCCGTGTCCAAAAGCTCCTCTCGATGCCACACGAGCTCAGCTGGTGGCAAAGCGGAGCATTATGTGCTCACCAGGAGCAGAGTTTGTGTCTTTTCTGGGTTTGCACACATTTGGCCTGTTTGCTGAGTGCTGGGGAGCAGCACACACAGGGTGCATCCCCCTGGAAGGAGCCCTGAGCCCAGCAGCATTCCCGAGCCTCTGGAGGGACCCTGGGGCTGCTGCCTGTCCCACAGCCCTCTCCTGCTCTCCCTGCAGCTGCAGCCCCTGCTTCTCTCCCTCTGGGCTGGGGAAACAACTCTTGTAGCACCAGGCCAACCATCAGGTGTAAGCACAGCTCCTCCACGGCTCAGAGCCCTCTCTGCCCATCAGTTATCTAAACTTACCTAATGGCTCAAAATCTATTCATAAAAACATACAGCTATGAGGTTCCTTAATCCCACTTAAACACCTCAAAAAATTAGAGATCTTTAGCCCAGTGAAAATAGATTTGTTCACATATTATTTGATTTTCCCAAGTCAAAACAAAGCCAAGACAAAATCACAAGTGTCACTCCAAGAGGGAAGGTAAGTGTTGGGTTCTGGGACGTGCCACACTCTCCCCCAAAGGCCAGGGCATTCTCCTCACAGTAAAGGGTGTTCCCAGAGGAAAATTGTCTCAAAAACTGGAACTGAAGAGGGCTGAGGTGGGCCCAGTGAGCTGTATTGTGCTCTGCCTGAGCAGGACTTTGCCTCGAAGTGGGTAAAAGATCATGCTGGAAATTAATTTCAGTCCATACATTCACTGGCAGTAAGAGCCAGGAGAGTTGGGCTTTGGAAATCCTGAGCACCTCCATCAAATCATTTATTCCTGCCAAATGCACGGAGCAACTTCATTAAGGTTAAAGGAAGAGGCCATCATCTGCAATCAGGAGGCCATTATTAAGAGAGAAACCAATTATTCCAGCGACCCTACACCTTTCACAAGACACAACATTGTTCCTGCAGACAGATGGGAAAAGAGCCTTTAATGAGTCACCAAGGAGTGAAACCTATCTGGACATCAAGAGCTCTGAAAGTTTTTTTAAAAAATGTTTGAGTTCAAGAGAGTTTGAGGCACAGCCACGTCACCCACACTTGCTTTTAAAGCAGCAGGAATGGAAAGAGAACCTCCTTGTTTACAGGATCAAAGCCAGGGCAGCCCACCCTGTGGGTTTAAAAACATCACCTCCAAGGGGTTTTTATCACCATTTTCCAGCACCCTGTTTCTCAGCCCCGGCGTGCAGAATGCACAGGAGCAGAAGGCAAAGACTCCTCTCCCCTTCCTCCTGCCGAGGCCTCTCTCACTCTCAGGGCAGCTCCTGACTGTCAAACGCTAAATAAAGACAGCAGAGTGTGGAACAAAGACAACACGGAGTGTGGAGAGGGGGAACACGTGTGACAGTGTGGGAGAGCAGGGTTGGTACCCAGGTTTATCCTGTGCCCCCCCTATGTCTGTCCCCAGGGCACTCCCATGGCTCAGGCAGAGTCCCCAGTGCTGGGAAATGAAGGGAAATCCGTGCCTGGGTCTCATGCAGCTGCTGATCCCATGTGAGGGGCTGAATCCACGGCTCCCTCAGCCAGAAGCTCTGTCCCTGTGGGTGGATGGGATGAGGGAAGTGAGCTGTGTGCTCCAAACCCCTCGGGATGGGGAATGGAATAAGTGGCTTTCATCACACTCGGGCTATTTCTGCCTGCGGCAAATGAAAATAAATCTGTCCTGTCACCTCGGCAGACGTGATTTCCCCCCCTCTCTCAGGGGCACTAAGAGCTCTTGACAAGAAAAGTACCTTTTGTTTGAAGACAGACCGAAGGCAGCGCCTCAGGAGCGCAGCCAAGCGCAGGGTGGCGAATGAAGCAGGGAGCAGCCGAGCCCTTCCTCCCTGGGCAGCCCAAAACAAACCCCCTGGGCAGCCCAAAACAAACCCCCTGGGCAGCCCAAAACAAACCCCCCTGGCTGCAGGAGGCCTGGCAGGGCTCGGGGAGGGGGGGAATTCTCCCCTTGGCCAGCAGGAATCTGGGAGCACACAGCCCCACCCCAAAGCTGGAGTGTTTGTGTGCTGCTCCTGAGACTCCGCACAGCCTCTGTGTTTTCCTTTCACACCGGCGGCGTTTGATGGGGCTGATAACTCGGCTTGATGAGGATCCCCTGGTAGCAGCATTAGTTTTGTCAAGCCCCTTATCCACGGCGTGAAAACAGACAGGCGTTTTTGTGGGGACGATAAATCCATTGTGTCAACACAATTAATGCTGCTCGCCCGCTAAAACGCCCTGTCGAGGAACAAAAGGCACTAACTTAATATCTTTATCTAATTGGCGAGAAGCAAATTAGTTCGGAGCCTTTGATGGGACCGCGGTTTAGGCCGAGGGAAACCCTTCTGGCTGGCATCCCGTTTTATCAGCGTTTTGTGGGGATCAGGACACGGGGCTGAGCCGGGCTCTGCTGGGGGACACCCCCTGCACACCACAGTTGTCCTTTTGCTGAATGCAAAGCTTGTCACGGGAGGGATTCTGGATGAGATTTGGCACACCTGAGCTCAACCCGTGCCAGGGTTGCTGGCCTTCAGTGCCCCTCTGGGCACAGCCACAGCAGCCCCTCTTTTCCTCCCGGGGGGAACAAACAGCTCTCCTGGGGGACAGAGGCCTGTGGAGTGCAGAAATCTGCTGGCAGAACTAAGAGCTTCATTTCAAAACGAAAAACAATCCAAAAAAAAGGAATTAAAAAGGTGCTTACAGTAAACAGCCAAGGAAAGATCTCCAGTTCTGCCTGGTGCTGTGCCCTGCAGGCCTCTCCCCAGCCTGCCAGCAGCCAGGTTTTCCCCCTGCACTGAGGGCAGCAGTGCAGCTCCAGGCGGTGCACACGGGATGATTGGGAATTGTGTGCCCATCAATAGACTCCTGATTAGCAATTTTTCCTCCACTTGTGCCTGCAGCGATTAAGAAACATCCAGCTGTTTCTTTCTTTTTTTTTTTTTTTACAAAACCTTCCCTAATCTTCTCCCTCCCTCTTCTGCTGGGGAGCGAGGGGCCTGCGCTGTGCTGTGGCCACACAAGGAGCAGAGGGGCTGTGAGCGCAGCTGGGGGCTGAGTGTCTCCCGTGCGTTCCCCGGGCATCCTGCAGGATCAATTCCCGTGGTTTTTACCGCCCTGCTGCTCGGCATCTCCAAAGCCCAGCTCCCCGCGGGTGGGGCCTGCCCTCCTCTGGGCTGGGGCAGCTTTAACTCCACGGCCAAGGCTCCCTCATTCCTCGGGAGCTGCTGGCCCCATAAGTGTGTTTGCTGTGACACCTTCTGAGTGGTTGTCTCAACACTCCCCTGGTACCAAATCCTCCTCTTGGCACGTCAGGCGTGGCTTTATTCCTGACAAAATTATTTCCCACTTATTTATATGTTCTTAGCAAAAAAAAGAAGAAATTCTTGTTCA